>JAXBDA010000633.1:0-59956 GCA_036023075.1 Gaultheria prostrata | reverse complement strand
ATCACATCAAATGCATCCTCATCTTCATCGTCATCAATACCGTCATCAGTACGGTCATATTCATCTCCACTAGGATCATCGAAATCTTCTTCATCCTCATGGATCACATCAAATGCATCCTCATCTTCATCGTCATCAATACCGTCATCAGTACGGTCATATTCATCTCCACTAGGATCATCGAAATCTTCTTCATCCTCATGGATCACATCAAATGCATCCTCATCTTTATCGTCATCAATACCGTCATCAGTACGATCATATTCATCTCCACTAGGATCATCGAAATCTTCTTCATCCTCATGGATGTAGCTTCCACCTTCCCAACTTCCACATTCACTCCCATCGCTACCCATTCTTAGCATCATATATGCTCTTTCCTACACCAACCAGGTAAAGGAAAGTCAAAGCAGTACACTTGCAACGTATAGCACTCGACATTGGAAAATAATAAAACAACTCTTCTTCTGAACTGACCCATTGTACATTTTTACTTAGTGGGATTGGGAGTACTAGAAGGAACTAGGAAGATACCAGCTTTCAGAGGTTCCAACGGAAGCCTGACAATCCTACTTCAAATGTCAACCATTTTAAGCGCTGATAAACCAAAGGAGTTAACATTCAAATCAGAATTTAAAGAGCTACAAAACACCCGATAATCGATTCACTAGGCACAAACAGGAAATATCAACAACCGTACAGTACAATTGTGGACAAAGCAACAAAAAAAGAAGAAGAAACTTTTAATGCCCCAAACAAATTCGATATATTGGTTTTAAATCTCGGTATCGGTCACGATATCGGTGTATCGGTATCGGGACATATCGGCGATATGTTGCGGGAATCGGCTGTCTCGGCCGCGAATTTTTTAAAATCATTAGCAATATGTAGAAAACTTGATTTTACACTCTTTTTTTCTCTCATTAGCTTAATTAGTAATATTTTAACCAATCTTAGCACATATAATTGAACCAAACCACCACGATAAGGTTATAATACGAAAATAAGCACACCATAGAGTTCTTACAACACGCAATTACAAACCATAACAAGATTCAAGCTCAATAGCCTAGCTCCTAGTCTTATTCATACATAATTTGCTACTACAAGTCAATACTAAAATGAATTGCGCAGAGGTACCGAAGGATCGGCATATTCTTGATTGTTATGACGATCACCATGACTCTGTTGCCCAATACCTTCAAAGAGAGATCGGTAGTAGTTGCTGGTGAAATTACAATGATCAAACATGTTGATGGTGCCACTGCTATTTGATTCTTGTTGAAAATAATCATTATTTCCCGATAGGCCAAATGTAGTGTTACTACCATAAGAAGAGCTCTCAGAATATGGATAATGGTGAGATTGATATGGATATCCCATCCCCATGTATGGTGGTACTAGTTGATTTAAATAAGGTTGCTGCTTTGGAGGGGGATAATTAGGATATGGGGGTGGTTGCCGGTGCAAATTATGTGTTTGACCTTGATCTTGGCGAATTATAACAGGAATTTGTTTTTGGTCAAAAAATTTAAAAGTTATATGACGTAAATTTATTTTTTTCAAAGTAGACCCCGGCTACCAAACTTCGAAAATACTCCTACCGGTTTTCAATATCCGATAGAGCTCATTTTTATCCGAGTCTTATTTATTTAATATTTTGAACGTCCATGTGAAAAATCAGCTCAATTAGATATGAATTAGGGATGTTTTCTAACGACCCAACCCATACAAGTGAGAAATTCAACAAGGGATTAAGTTAACGGGGCAAGGGGTATGATTATTGATTAAGCACCAAACACCAAAATGACCCAACTACACTTAATTATTAAGACCCAACTACACCTAATTATTAATTCTTTTTTTTTTTTTAATGAACACTACTACTCTTCCTAAACAGTAGACTCACAACTACCAACATATTCACTTTACCAATTTTATTTTTCACTTTCTTCTTCCCTAGACAGTAGACTCACAACTCCAGTGAGAGAGATAATGAGCGGTGCCGGCATCCCAGCTCCCCGACTCCCAACCGTTCCCACTCTCTCTCTCTCGCAGGAAGAGGGAGGCGTGGCCGCTGCCTCGCTCTTATGGAGTCGAATCAAATTAAATCGAAAAGGAAAGAGGCCAGAATCCAGATCTCTAAATTTCTGAACATACCTTCCGTTGAGAAGCTTCCAGCTTGCAGTGGTTCCCTCCTGGTGGTTCCCTCCTACAGCTCTACTGTACAAGATCGAACAGCCTGTAAGCAGCCAAGGCCCCCATTTCTTCAATCCTTTTCAGTCTCTCACTCTCCCCTCTCTGCCCTTCCTATTTTTTGACGAATGTTGAAGATTTTTTTTGAGAAAATGGTATGATTGAAGAGGGGAAAGTGTTGTCTAAGGTGTGTGGTATGATTTTTTCACAGACCAGATCCGGAAATTGGAAAGAAAGCTGAAAAAGTGACAAGGAATACTGTCCTGCAGTCACCTCTGTTTTCTGTTCACCGTCTCGGCCGATACTGTCCGTCTCGGATGCCGTCTCGGTTGGTATGCGATTTTCTAGTCACGCCGCTATATCGGGTGTATCCGTATCGGAGGGTACGTATCGGCCGATATTTGTTTCCTTTCGAACCCAGAAGCGAGCCATTCAACAGTCAACACACAATAAGTAAAGCCGAAGACCCCAAAACTATCCCCAAGTCCGAACAAAAACCCTAGAAACTGAAGATGATGAGCCAGCCAATTAAGGAAGAAGGAAAAAAGCTCAAATAGAAATCGAGAGAGAGAGAGACCTGTTCTTGCAAGGTTCTGGCTAGGGCGAGATCAGCATCGACCTGGCTACGGTTGGTGAAAGGAGTTCTGATCGTTGACGACTGCCAAACCATGTTCAATCCTTGTTCTTGATTAGAGAAAATGAATACAGACGATGAGCTTACATAGCTCTGTGATACAAGTGAATGAATGAATGAATGACAGCACATTTATAGGTGTTGAAAAGTCAAAACAGAAAACCGTTTAAGCACTACTTAGCCACTAAGCAAGCCACTAAGCACCAAGTGGGAGCACAGCTGTCATCATGGGAAGTAGAATCTGCTGTGCTCGAGTCTTCTATACTTGTTCTTGCTAACATGCCCCTGCAAGCTGATGCTGGGCATCAGTTTGTCCCTTAGCAAGAAAAACCTGATAGCATCAGTTTGTTTGTCCCCATAATTTTTAGCGAACTCTTTTTTTCTTTGGATTATAATTTTTTACTTTTAGATTCTTTTCATCAACATGTATGATTAATTCCAAAAAAAAAAAATATATAAATCTAACAAAAATTCAAATACACTGAACATAATTAACGCACCCTAAATATCATGTATACTCAAAAAAAGGGGCTCCAAATTTTTTGGTTTTCTATGTTTGTTCAATCCTAGGAAACCTTGAAAGGAAATAGTAACATGGTATTGTATTGTGATGTTTGATTTGGTTTGTAGATTGGCAGATATTTTTTCCTTGAAAAGGGGAAGCAACTGTTTCCCTTCAGAGGGTACAAATTTGGTTAGGGCTTTTGCACCACAGGGACGGCGTACGGGGTTGCTTTGCGCGTAATTTCCCGGCATCGAGGGTGACTTTGGAACCGATTTGAGGACTTGGTTGAATCTTTGTGTTTGTTGTTTGTATTCGGCTTTTGAGTTCCTATCTTGTACTTTGATTTCCTGTTGAACCAAAAATATATATATATATTGGTTAGGGCTTTTGTGGAAATAGAAGAGGTTGACAGCAAGGTGAGTAATTATTCAGCATTCCCAAGTACCTACTTGCGTTGCCTGCATTGTACTTTTAACTATTTTTATGTAGGGACAAATTATTCCGTAGCCATACATATTATTTGTTTTTTATTTTTTTCGATAATATTCGGGTTAGCTTTTATTTGTTTTTTATTTTTTTCGATAATATTCGGGTTAGCTTGCGCGGATCTCAACTAATTTCGGAGCCCTGGAGATAACAACTAAACATAACCTCCGTGAGCCCCAAGAGTTTGCTAACAAAGAGAATCAAACCTGAAATCTTGTATGCGAGCCAATCCCTAAGTCCTAAGACAATACCACTTTTTTTTTTTTTGAAGAGCAAAATTTTTACTAACATTTGAAAACGAATTACAAAGATTAAACGGATCCATGCAACAAGGCATCAAGACGGAGGAGGGGCAGACTCATAAAGAATACACTCTTCACACCAATAGACACCTGACACAAGGAACCAAAAAGAAAAGGCACAATCTAGCGCTGTCTTTCACTTTTATCGGATAATTGAGAGAAATAATGAGTGAGCCACATAGATACCTTCATCCCTAAGTTGGAGATGATTGATGAGGACAAGAGAAAAGCTGATGGTTTCTTTATCATAGATGTGTCTTCACCAATCAATCTCTTGCACTGCACTGATTGACGATACCTTCATTAAATCCAAAGCTTTACACAAAATAGATTCTGAATAAATTTTCCAAGACAATCGGATCTGTTTGTGAGCCCTCCCCAGGCTAACCTCTAGGAGGAAAACTTGGGTGCCGCTAGGTATCATTTGGTGATATTCAGTACGCATCTTGACTGTCCAAAAATATTTTGAACGGTACGAATTTGAGAAAGAGAGAAATCTCGACTATCCAAAACACTTTTGGTATTTCGGAACCTCTCTATCTTTCTCTCTCTGCACAATTTTCATTAGATTTTCAATTTATTACTCGTATTTCTTTATATCTACTTATCTCCGCTTATTATTTACTCGAAAAACCTCCCTCAAAACCTTTACCTAACAAAGTTTGTCATAAACAGTCTTCATCGGATATCGGTTGATTGCTCTCAACCTCATTTTGAGTTTCAAAAAATAGAACGCATTGGGTTTAATCATTGAATCAAAATTCATTTTTTCGACATAGACGTGTAACTGAAAACATATAAAACGATATTCGATCAACTCAATTTTTGGCGCGAACTGATTTTCTTGATGAATTTTAAAAGTGAACGATCCCGATCGTTGAAGTTGTTGGGCCCGGAGTGTTCCTATGAATTTGGTTTCACAATGCCACTTCTTGCGCCCACTCTTAAACAGACTTGTGGGTGACGTAGGCTGTGTTTGGAAAGAAATTTTTGAGAAGAATTTTTAAGATTATGTTTAGTTGAGTTTTTGAAAATGAGAATAATTAGGAAATGATTGGAGAGAAATGAGAATAATGAATAAAGAGACAAGTGTAAATAATAATTGGAGAAAGAGAGATTCTTTTTCAAAAATTCTTTTTCAAATGGGCAAAAAAGGATACCAAACAAAGATGTAGAATGCCAAAGAAGACTTAAAAGCGGTCCGACTAGTGATATCAGAACCGAAAAAACAAAGTTAAGTTAAGCGGTCCGACGGAGGGAGTATTAACCTTTTACCGACAACAAAGCAAAGTTAAGGAAAAAAAAAAACTCAGAACCGAAAAGCAATCACAAGTTCACAATGACTTCTCTGTCCTGAACAGCTCCTTTACTTATGAACTTGTGGGGGATTTTGCTGAATTCCTCGATCACTCTCCAAGTTTCAGATACAATCTTAATTAACCTTCCCAACCATAGTGGTTAATCCATCTTCACAAGATTAGTTCTCCTGCGTACATGAAAGCCGACAACAAACTACAAGATCAGGTGCTAATCAATTCACCTAAAAGCAATTGCTGTTAGGAGAATGCGCAATTTAATTTTAAAGGGCAACGCAAAGCCCTACACTTAGTGGTAGACATACATGAGGCCCTTCGTAATGCTGGCCATACGACACCGACGACTGAAGGCGGTTAGTACTCCCAATACGCTTGCTCCGCGCTAGTAGGGTTGCCTCGAGTGCACGGTGAATGCTGGCCCCCCATAAAGCCAATAACTCGAACTCTCGCTTTGACACAACTTGTTATATCAGGTGCTAACTAACTTACCTAAAAGCAATTGGTATTAGGGAAGGTGCAATTTAATTAATCTTAAACAGCGACGCAAAGCCCAGCACTAGCGGCACGCAGACATGAGGCACTTCACAATGCTGTTCATACAACACCCATGTGTAAAGGCGGTTAGTCCTCCCAATACGCTTGCCCCGCGCCAGCGGGTAGTGCCTCGAGTAATGATGGATATTGAGCCCCATAAAGCCAACAAACTCTCTCCGTCCGACTTAATTTGATAGTTTCATTTGGCGGTTTCCAACTTTTTAAAGGAGCATAATGATTTACACCAAAAAGTATTTGACTTTTCAATTACGCTCCTCACTTGTTAAGGGAACATAATAATTACATTAAGTTTGATTGACATAGGTCATCGTACTTCAATTTAAATATGAAAATTTTATCAAGTTTCTATTGTTGATTTTGAAAGCTGGACATGCACTTACAACGAAGAAATAGCCGAGACCTACGGTGGCTGTGGACATCCCAAAATAAAATATGCAGCTATCAAAATGGAATGGATGGATGGAGTATTATTTTCCAACATCCGAGTCCTTTGAATTAGTTGAAGGGACTTGGGCAGTTCGCCCAATAGTGGTTTAGCGTCTTGGTTTTGAACTCTCATGAAACAAAATTGACACTTCTTGGAGTAATTTTATCCTAATCACTATTCCCTTTGTCCCTTTTTAAATGTGTGCTTTGAAAAACGTGTATTTTTTAGGACGTAAAAAAATGTATTTCTACTCAAATTTTTTGAAATTTTTTTGCACCAAATTAAAGTACTCTTTGAGCACTTTAATTTGGTGTAAAGAAAGACATAAAATTGTATAGAAAAATACATTTTTTAGGGGTTTGAAAATGCACGTATTCCCATTGTACACATTTAAAAAGGGACGGAGGGAGTAACATCTTACGTATAACAGAGCATGCCCAAGGCAAGTTGGAAATTCAACTTACAAAAAAAATAATGAAACGAAAGCACAAAAGATGCAAAGTAGCAGAACAATGATACCACAATAAGAATATGTTTCAATACTGCTTTCCATTTAAAGAAATAAAAATCGACTTTGGCGTGTATACTTCGGTCTGGAAGCTACGGCCACGCTCCACTCTAGATATCGGTCTAGGCGGTGGTTCGCTGCCTCGACTAGGGCTTGGGGCCTTGGGTAATGAATTAGGTGTCAGGACTATTAGGCAGAGATTAGGTGGCTATGCGGTATTGATTGGAGAATTAGGCGGCAAGGTGGGATTGATCGGCGAACTAGGCGGCAAGGCGGGGTTAATCCGAGAATTAGGCGGCAAGGTGGGCTTAATCGGAGAATGGGGCCACCTGCGGTATGCAAGAAGTTATAAAAAGTCACATTATATACTTTTCTTTTGACCAACAAAATAATTTATTGATCTTTTGAAACAAATTACAAACGGAGGCACAAAGAATCCAAAGCAAGTGGTCAAAAAATAAAAAAAAGGATTCAAAGCACAAGACATCACGACAAAAAGAGAACCAACTAAGATAGCACTCTTGCGCTCCGGTAATCGTACGCTGCAAAAAGAGGAAATAGCAACCCGAGTTTGGCAAGATGCCAACCATAACAACAAAACTTCCACCCGACCCATCGCACCATATATAACCCCCCAAATATCACACTGAAAGGTAGAAACCAATTATTGTTGGTACTTTATCAGTGCATTTCCTATCTTTAACAACATGTCGACACAAAGGTTTGAAAGTGTAGTCACCGGGTATCCATCCTGTATTTTGCATACATACAATGGACAATATATCACGATACCTTGTCGACGATAACTTCACAATACTCTGGGAACCCTTAACCGGGCAAAATTTAAGACCACAGTCCGATGTTATGTTAACGTTATTCAACTCTCATTTCTTCATCGAAATTCTCATGTTTCCCAATTATATTACTGACCTTCCCTTTCGTTTTGGAGAATCACCTACTACTGCTAAAGTTCAAACATTCTCGTGCTATACTAATAGTACAAGGTCTGGGAGGCATTTCAACCCGTATGTTACAGGCAATCTATACCTAAACCGTAAGAGAGGAACAAGATGATATAGCTTCGGAAGCTAGCAAAAACATATGCGATGTCAAATATATTTACAGAATTCACAATACGTTAGCACATGTTGTTTGACTAAACTAATAGTGATGGCTATAAAGCACCGACACACCCGAATGGTCGCCGTATCCATGTACAACATGTAAAGGACACACGGAATACACATGAGGCATGCCAAGAGGCTTGTTCAATCAATTTTATTAACTAGGGGTCATCTACAAGATACGACAGGGATGCTCCTCAACCGAGACCGCTGTGGGACACCGAGTTGTCACTTCATATCATAACAAATTAACTTATTTTGGGAATCAAATTATGAACAAACTAGTAACTCGGCATTTTTTTTTTCCCTACATCGTGTTCATGTCCCCATTCTTTTGCATCGCCGGGTCACGTATCCATTTTCACATCTGGGTCCTTGTTCGGCCTTCTAGGGGAAAGGCTGTATCCCACAATAGACTAAACCCCTCTCTTTTATTCCCTTTTGTTACTTACTAAAATACAAGATTGAAGCCCAATCCTCTCCTTTTCTCCCCCTTCTCACAATTCAAAGAAGCTGTTAATACAGACGAATGGGACCTAGAACTGAACACCAAATAATTTTGTTTTAGTACTAGATAAATGATAGCACTAGGTTTATTACAGGTACGAAAAGCTCACAAACCACATACAAGTTTCGCGATATCCTGCTTCAGTGGATTAAACAGCATAGAGCCGTATAACTTGGTCAACCCGGGTACGACACACAGGGCAACCCAAGTTCCTGCCTTTGATTTCATTCAAACACGACATGCATCCGGTCATGTGCCCGCACGGAACGCAAGCCCCTTCAACCGGAGCATCAAAGCATATCACACACGATGAGGAAGCACCACCATCCACGACTCCATTTTCAATAGGAGGGGCCGATGGGAGTGAAGAAGAGGGAGTTTCATTATGGCTCTGAATGAGTTGATCTGGGATGCCACTTTGACCGGCTTCTTGTGTTTCGGACCAACTAGCAGTTGCGTTGGGAGGAGGGGCTGGTGAGGTGGCCCACCCACTTTGACTTTGACTGCTGGAGGATGTGGTTGCTCCAGAGAGAGGATTAGCGTCAACATAAGATGGTCTTGATTCTTCCATAGCAGACTGGATTGAGGCATTAATTGCCATGGCTAATTCTAGGTCTTCTGCATATGATGGTGCGGTTAATGGAACAACTTGTGCCTGAGGGTTGAATGGGAAATTTGGATGCGGAACCTGAATTTGAGAATGGACAACCTGGCCTGAGGATTGAATGGGAAATTTGGATGCGGAACTTGAATTTGAGAATGGACAACCTGTGCCTGAGGGTTGAATGGGAAATACAACTTGTGCCTGAGGGTTGAATGGGAAATTTGGATGTGGAACCTGAAGTTGAGAACGGACACAGTTAAGTGGGTAGTTCATGGACAACCAAGAGGTTAGTAAAATGAGGTGTAAATGAACTAACTCTTGAGGAAGCGCTGATTTGGGTAACAAGCATGGGATTTAATGCATAATTGCGAGGTTCACATGTATATGGAAAAAACAGTCAAGCCAACATTCCGTCGTCCCGCAAAGGGGAAAACAGGTGGAAGTGTGTTGCCAGTTAGTTTGTCCAAGTCAAAACCATGACCATAGGAATTGAAATTTCAGAAGAATAAGAGCATGGTTCTATATGAACACTCTGAACTGAGTTTCCCGTTGTTAGTTACGGTGTTAAAAGTCACTTTTAAAATTTGTCTTTTTTCAATTTTTTTCGTGTTTGTTAGTTTGCGTCAAACTTTTGTAACTCATTAGTTCTCCTCGACGAGAGTTCTAAAAGTGCTAAAAGTTGGTCCTTTCCAAAAAAAAAAATTGGGTGAAAGTCATATTTTTTTTACTTTTCCGATTCCTTCCGTCCAGACGAAGCAATAATTCACAAAAGTTTAACAAAAAACTGACAAAAGCAATATTATTTTTGAATAAAGACAAATTGTTAAAGTGACTTTTAACACCGGAACTAAAAACAGGAAACTCAAGGTAGCCTGGGCAAGCCTGTAGGCAGTAGCCAATCAACTTAAACTGCAACTTACAAAGTTTGAGCTGACATTATTGGATTTAAATATTGGCACCAGACATTAAAATATGTCATGCCTACAAAATTTTCTTTGGGATTATGATACATCAATTACTTATCAATTACTTTAATGCTCATGCACAATGGCAAGTGGAGTGGTAGCCTAGTGGAAGGCACCATATGCTATCCTGGATTTGACGAGAGTTTAAAACTCACTAATTACAACTAACACTACTAATTTCGCCGAGCAAAAAAAGAAGCTCATGCACAATGTGACCGACTCATGATTAATATGAAAGCTTTGGTGTACCTGGGGAATTCCTTTGCATGCATTGCAGAAACGTTGCAGTTGTTGTTTGTCAGTTTCATATTCAGGGGCAAGTTTAACGCGTGTCTCTGCAACAGAAGAGACAAAGCTCAGGGGTATTACACACGCAAGACAAACACAAATTACATCAAGGTAGTAAAAAATAAGTAATTATGGTTCTATGCAAGCAATGTACTTTCTGTGTCTTCTGAAAAGAAAAAAGAAAAAGCTTAACTCATTTTCTAGCTATGTATGTAAAAGAAGATATCATGTTTAGTCCACTAACATAGACAGCATATTTGCGAGATACTAAATAATAGTCAAATATCATGCAATGCAAGCTTTTCTTTTTTCCTTACTTTAAGAAGCCAAGAAATAAATCTCAAAATTTCTTTCCTAGCTCATGGGGCTATCATAGTCCACTAATATGGATAGTAGGTATGAGGGTACATGTTGGCCGTAATTATCCTTTCTTTGCTTTAGCCTAATTCCTGAAATGCTATAATGGTATTTGCTAGCCACAACTATCTTCATGTCTACCAACACTATGCACATGCTCACAACTTCAACATGTTTCACTGTGAATCATCATCATATCTTCCGACAAAGTTCAAGGCCGAAAAATAGTCGACGGAAAGGTATAGATTATAGTTCACCAAAGTGTTACAGCTCTAAAGAAAAGCAAGGCAGACATGAAGCATATATGGCAACTCATACTTTGATTTTATATCAAGCTTCCAGTTGAGATGTCAGGCACACCAACATTAATTGCAATACTTTGGTTCCTAACCTCTGGCATAACATTTAATGCCTCGAGGCTTATACCTTGCCTCTCAGGTGGTCAAACTATATCGTCTGCCCCTCCAGTTTCTTGGGAATACCCATGAAAATGAAATCAATTAATGCACACACACACATGCGCACACCATAACTATAAACTCAACTATTTTGAGGAATTACTGTTGGGAATATCAGAAATTATCACTGCATGATCAGACTGGATAAACTTTGGTCCTTCCATATTGGCTTTCAACAGTGTAATGAGAGTGCGAGGCTGGGAATCCTGCCATTCATACAAACAATGATAATGCATTATGACCATCTAATGGAGGCCGAATCAAGACAGTGATGTCAAACACAGGAAATATTATTTGCCCCTTATAAGACACCGGAAAAGAGTTTCAAAAAGGAAGCATGCACCAACTCAAACCATGAAACGATAAAAAATCATAGCAAATAATTAAAGAACTAGAAATTTCTTATGATACGTTTGATGTGTGCAATTATATGTGAAATGTATCAGGATACGTAAATGTCTCCTTGGTAAATGATGATGTGTTCTTAGCAACACAACTGAAATTATGAAGAAAAGCCCAATATGATCCAACGATACCTCGAAAAACCAGGCTTGTCTAGTGGAGCAATGTTTGGAAAACCTTATCGGTAAGCAAACCCAAAAAAGGACCTAGCAGACGGTTCACCGGTTCTACCACAAATCAAAATGGAATAGAACCACATTGTCATAATTATAAATTACATATTAGTAATATAAAACTAACTAAAATAAGAATGTAAAGAAAACATGGATTTATGTGGAATGTAAATGTATTAGTCATTATTCAGCTGAGAGAGGAAGGATTGAGTTATTCTTCAGTCTTTACTTTGTTTTCAATCATAGATAACATTGGTATTAAAGGTTTGCAGTGGAAAGGTCAAAGATTAGTTCAAATTTTACATTGCCGGTTAGATTAAACCGTAGCTGGGTTGAAAGTTCACCGATTAACAGCTTGAGTCAAGCAGTTTTCAAAAACAAATTTGCTGGTTTCAAAATATAACTGGTTCCTTAGTTGATATGGCCCGGAGCATGGGCCTGTTGGCTGTTCAACCGGATCTGTCTGGCTATTAAATCATTGTAGTGGAGTTCACCATTCTTTTGAACCCATGGGGCCTACCATGGGACTATTTCGATGATCCAAGCTGTTTATTTTGTTGGCGGTGAAATGTAGATCATTCATTCAAGGTAAATTCACTTTTGGTATGGTTGTAAATACCTAGTTTGAAAACATTTTTCGTGAAACAAATGAATGGTCTATTCCTTTGCTCATCCTGGTTTAATCTTTCTAAGAGAGGCCGTCAGATATCTGTAATTCCTGACGTCTGACCCGAGGTGTTTCCATTTCAATTGAAGGAGACTTGATAAATTTAAACTTGTAGGCAGTAGGCACAGCTATGTAGGTCCAGCACGTGGCCTCCACACTCGTCTCCACTAGAATGACGACACATATTAGCTTGTTAAAGCCACATGGGAGCACATATCTCCACCCATAACAACACACTTGTAGTCTTCAGCTATTTAAACTGATCGTATCCTCCCCTCACTTGATCCCCGACCCGTTCTCATTCTCGGGTCAAGCATGCCTCCACCATGTCCATTCAGTAAGCCTTGGCTTTCCTAGGCAACTCTCACTGAGCAATGCAATTATCCCTTTCCAAGATAAGAAATTCCAATGTATAAGCCTAGGTTCATAGCATGAAGTAAGAACTCATGGGACAACGAGAGAATATGTATTAGCAAATATTACTAACAGAGTTATTTAGTTTCCTAATTTAGGTTGAGTCAGTTTCCTATTTTATGTTTTCTTGTTTTACATGAATTAGAGTTGCTTCCAAATATTTTTTTTTCTTTTTTAGTTTTAGCGTTGCTACTATTATCTAATAAGCTTGTAGCCATTAGGGCAAGTTTATGATTAAAGTAATGAATATTTGAGAAGTTTTCTCAATATTTCATAAAGAGAGTATCTCTAGTTCAAACTTGTTCATGATTGTCCTTGTTGCGAGTTCTTCTTTTTCAACACGCTTCCCTGCATCACCATGTTACATGGACCCGGGTACAGTTTCGTACCAAAGTATCAGATTCATGTAATCTCATTTCGAAGATGCATGGACTTTGCCAAATATATTTAAATCCACAATAAATAATTTCTACTAAGTTGTATTTGATAGTTGTCTTAGACCCTGTCATGCATATATAGAATTTCTATGCATAGCTCACGACAAAAATGAACTACGAAATACGCTTGCTAAGTTCTTTTCCAACTAAACATGTACGATACGATCCCATAACCTTATCTGAGCGTTGGGCGACCGAGATAGCAACTATAATTCAATTTTCAAGCAAGTTGAGACTCGCTCCACTAATCAGCACTATTATGAACAAAAGCAACTGAAAGCATTTCTAAAGACCATTCAAAAAATGGCCAATAACAAGCCTGCATACGATGTTAAGTATTGTCTGAAAATAAGTAGCAGAATGAAAGATATGACCAATGAGACTTCGGAACTAATCCATAGGGTGGGCGATTGCCAATTTGCAAAGAATATTATACCTGCTGACTAGAATATATGGCAAGCTCCAACTTGAAAGGTACTGCAAGATCACCGGATCCACATGGTGAAACAGCCACCCAACTGCCAATGCAGCATAATGGATGGTATCAATATCCGTTGTTTTGTGAGAATACTTCTAGTAGTAGAGAACAAAATGCAATATGTTAGCATGCATGTTTGTAGAATGCATTGATAAAAATCAAGGCATTTGGCTATATTTCTTTCATAGGACACAACAAAACAAGCCGGAAGAGATATCAGAAACTGAACAAGCAAGAAAAAGGTTGGCTGATATTTAAAACACCAGGCCTATGTGGGTTGTCAGTCATAACTCATAAGATGCTCGCCATAGGTTGAATTTGCAGGCAAAATGTGTAAATGTTTGCGTATAACTTTGGTGGGACTCATTGTCACAAAAAAATGCTCCTGCCGAACATGCCATGCCAGTACCCACCTATTCTCCTTCATAGAGTAACTTCAAATAAGGGACATCATACTCACACTTTTCTTGAAAGCCGTTGGGAAGCTAGTACTTCAAGAAAGACAGGACCAATAGGTTCTCGCAGCCAACCAGAGAACAAGCAGATATGGCTCTAATCAGCATTGAATAGAAAAGAGTCAAAGGACAAAACCGCATTGAAAATGGGAAAGAAGAGAACACACTATCACTGTGACTTAACACCCTCTCAAAACATTGAGAATACCTCGATTGCACGTAGAACCTTGCTGCACCGTTTAGCTCTTGCGATATCAAGTGGAGTTCGGCCATCATGATTCATCACTAATGCATTTGCTGAAATTTACAAATGCTAAAAATTAAACTAGCTCAGAGAGTGGAGGAGGATTGTTTGCTGTTGTGAAAGACTTGAGCTTCAAAAAAGTTGCAGTCTGAAATCTTTGGCCATCAAGATAATATACCCACCTCCATTTGAAAGGAGCATCTTAACCGTTTGTTCAAGGCCTTTTTTCGCTGCATGATGTAGTGGAGTCCCTGCATGGCTACCTACAATAAAACCATAAGCTCATAACAATGGTCGAAACAATTTCGAAACATTCAGAATCCTACTGGTTCATAAATCCCCAATAAATTCATGTTTGCACGTGTCAAAATGACATCCCATTACAAAATAACACACTGCAATAATACCTGATGGGCAATACAGGCTAAACTAGAGGCCCTTTACCCATTGTGGACTCAAGCTTTCTGATAAAATCCTAATGCAACAATTTAAAATCAAATTTGGCTATTGAACTCAATGATTTATGTCAAAGATCTCCATTCTATTTGATAGAGTGGAGGACTGCGCCAAATGAATTGTCAAGTGGACATTGTTTTGAAAACCAATTCTATTTTATGCATGCATTCTCTATAGACACTAAAGAAACTATATTTTGTGGAGTGGCCTACTTCATCAACAACGAACATCAAAATCTCGTACGTCAAATATGCCAGAAACATTCATAGCTTAGATGCATCTACCCAGCATAGAGTTCTTAGAACCTATATGATCCGAACTAGAACAATAAACAAAATGCAACAACAACGAAAACAGATAGCAAGAGTAAAAGTTTGATCAAAGCAATATCAGGGCAAGATGTCCACCTACATTAGGCCTTCATCAATGATATGGACGGGCGATTCAATACATTAGGTTATCCTCGTTATCATCGTCGTTATCTCCAGATATTACATTAATGGCGAAGGCATAGAATTCTAGTTCTTCGTCCCTGTTACGGGCTTGAACATAGACTCATTTCTCGTACGATCGAGACGATAATGATGAAGAAGACATAGTCAGATCGGGATATGCTGTGCGAGAACACTACCACCAACACCAACAACAGCAATCGTCGATTCGAATGATGGATTTCCCCCTGCTTTGTCTCTCTCTCTCTCTCTCTCTCCACCGCCTCTCCTGCCTTTCGTTTCTCTTTTCGAATTGGTGTGTTTGGTCCCCTTGAATTTAATTTTGTTTACACGTGGACAGTTGGACCCCTGTTATGATTTAGAGCATCTCTATCCCTTGCCCTTTTCCCCCCATAATTTAAGTCAAATTTTGAATAAAAAAACTCAATTTAGATGGTTGCATCTCCAATGATAAATCCCAATTTTGACTCAAATTTATTTTCTTAAAACATCCAAGGGCATACATGTAAATAAGAGAGGAGGGAATAATCTCCGGTGACAGATCTATTAGAGTATTTACTCCATCCATATGCCTATCTCGCCGTGCGCCAAAACACTAACCCTTTAATCGAAGCTGCTACATACCTCATGGAACCCTTCACCTTTGTTGATTAGCTCTTCTCCACTGAACTGTTGTGCTTGTCAACACCACTTTGCCCCCAATCGTACAATTCGATCAATCTCAAACGTTGCTTGCCCTCCCGCACTGCTCTATTTTTGCATCAATGGCAAGAATCTTAAATGGCAAAAGAGTAATTAATTTATGAAGTGGAGAGAACCGTTGGAAAAAGGGGGGAGGAGTTTGGGTTGTCCCCAATTTGGACAGAGAAATGGGTAAAACCAAAATGGGGAAAGATTTGGATCATGCATTATAGATGAGTTTTTGAGGTTTTTGCCTAAATTTTGGATTTGGGTCTTAAAATGGGTCAAGATTAGAGATGCTATTATACCATATTTCTACCTGGGAAATGATTTTAGTACTCTCCTTTTATCCATCGGCACTCTTTTTTTTTATCTTTATTTATTTCAAATTATCAATTGCCCTTTATATGAAAAAAGTGTCTCAAGAAGCGAGGAAAATTTTGTAATTTCAACATGAATAGAGACTAAAAAAGGGAGAGAATAGAAAAATGGGAGTGCCAATAATTTTCTTTCTAAGAGCATGTCCAGCAGCAGTTCATTGGCATTTTGCCCATGAAAATAGCAATTTCGGACAATAACTAGCCATAAAATGAAGGTAATCCCCAACAATCTAGCCATTTGCTAATCCAAAATCCTCAATTCTCTACAAAAAAGAAATTACAGAGAGAGTAAAGGTAGAGAAAAGATTAACAGTAGGGTTTGCGACGATGATGATTAGATGACGGCGACGACGATTACAACAACAATGATGACAACGATGATGCCAACGTAGTAAGTCTAATCTCCGAGGAAGTCGTTGATGACGGTTGACGAGGCTGGTGATGATGGTAGAAGATGATGACCGTAGAAGATGATGACCGTAGACAACGATCAACAAGGCGAGAGAGAGAGAGAGAGAGATGGTCTGCCGGGCTACAGTAACTCGCCAGGGCCAACAAGTTACTGTAGCGGAGGGGATTATGCCGAGGTAGATGGCGAGGTTGTTGGGTGGAGGATTTGAGCGCTTTGCCGAGGAAAACACCGAGGGTAAACTGAGGAGGCAGTTGGAGATGCTCTAATAAGGGTAAATTATTTGTTTGCCCCTGAAAACTATACAAAATTTGTTTATTTCGTTCTTAACTACCTATTGAATATGCATGCCCTTTGAACTATTAACCCGTTACATAATTACTGACTCATAACTCCCCGTCCATGTTTGGACGGAAAAATAAGAATTTTACCCAAAGCTGGTTTTTGGCGCCAAAAGAATGGTAGTTTCGACTTTTAACCAAAAAAAGGGGGCAAACAAGGAACAAACCATGAGAATTATCTATTGTATGCTGCATAAAAGGAAAAAGAAGAATTCATGTCATATTTCTTCTTCTCTAGGAAGTTTTGCCCAAGTGCTTTGGTCAAAGGACTTATTGGATCATTAACATTGTACCAACTTATTGAATCATTATCATTGTACCAGGATTAATTCGTCAACCAATCACAAAAAACATAGTAGCCGGAAGTAAATTACCGTCATTCTCAATGCAATCCTAGACAAGTAGATAACCAAACAAAGCATTCGGGCCGGGAGACAATAATTACATGTCTAAACTTAAGGTTGGATTTGCCATAAGATTTTATGAAAAATCCCATAAAATTAGCTGGATGATTTTATCTCATAAAACAACGTTGGATAAAATAATCTAGTTAATTTTATGGGATTTCCCATAAAATCTTATGGAGATGATGTATAAAAGCATATTTTTCATTTTGCAGAGACAAATTCGAGATAACTAACTGGGACTAGCTCATTTAGTCAGGACTCTTGCATCACTATATGAAGAGGTCATAAGTTTGAATCTTTTTACCTATTTGTGGGTGCTATTCTCATTGTGTTTGTTAGGCTATTTCTCCTCTTAATAGGGCTCTTAATTGCGTTGATCCTGTGCCTGGGTGTTTCCAATTTATTGTAATTTATATTTGTACTCTCCTATCTTTAAAAAAAAATAAAAAATGAGACAGCATGTGTGTTTCCAGTTTGGTGTAATTCATATTTGTACTCTCCTACTTTTTTATTAAAAAAAAATGAGGCAAATTCGAGAGACATACTGGCACAATACGCATTTACATTCGCACCCAATTCAATCAGAGTTTTGGCAACATTGTACTTCTTCTTATGCATGCAAGCCAAAATCAATGGAGTCCTCCCTACTTGATCAATCCACTGCCAAAAAAAAACTCCACCTCAAAAGAAATTCCACTTGTTTCCAATCAAACAATTCTATCCAGCTTTCATCCAAGGGAGTAGTAGGATACCGGAAAAGTTTCCCCAAAATGGTTCGAGAAAGAGAAATCAACCATTGATTGAATCTAAACAGTTGATTTCTCTTTTTTGGACCATTTCGGGTCAATTTTTCCTGTATCATAATATTTTCGTTTCATCCGTCAATTACTCTGTGCACAGAGTTATTCCCCAAAAAAATGAATTAAAGGAAGTTAAAAAGAAACATATTGTCTTGTGTGTGTTCATTTAACAAATAGTTCCACAGAAAATCCAATATAAAGTTGTTGACTTACGTTATCATTTGGGAAACTAGTGAGAAAGACATAAAAGTTCTTGCAAAATCGCATACTTTTAAATTACACCAAACATACACACATGTGGAGATAATCGAAAGAGAGATGATGGTAATAATACGGTACCTCAAGGCCTGCGCCTTGGGCGCGAAGAGCTTTGATTTCCTCAATGTTTCCAGAACAGGCGGACCGATACAACAATTCGTCTTTCGATGGAAACTGTCCCATCTGAAAACCAGGAACTCGTACAGGCCAGGATAATTCTGGAGGGGATACCGAAGATCAGATGGGTATTTGGGTAGTCCACTCGAAAAATTTTCAAATGCAACCATTAACATCCATTGCTGTTGAGGTTAAACTAATGAAAATGGAGTATAAAAACTTCTCTCTTTCTTTGTTCTGCAGTATCTTCCTAACAAATCTGCCAACTAATTTCTTATAGTAAGAGTCTTTGCATAGCTTTGAAACTGATATTGCGCATACATGAGGAAACGAAGAGAGGATCCTCTCCGGTTTATGAAAGTGAACTTGACCATCAAGTTGGCCCGTTTATCTGATAAAAAAAGAAAGAAAGAAGAAAGTTGGCCTATTTGTGGCCTTTCCCGGATTCATTTTGATGATCCAAACCATTCATGCTTCAAAGCTTGTTGATAACACTACTTTCATAAAAAGTGGGTATAGATAAATAAGTTAAATGGGTTCTGATTCGTTGTTGTAATATAATAATATTGTTATGTTCTAAGATAAATGTGTTCTCAAATTATACTCAATGTTATCCGATCGCTCTTGTGTTCAATATGATTAATGTTTTTGACAAAGTTCTAAAATACAGACAATTTAGATCATCAAATTAGGTCCGGAAAAGACCCATAAACGGGCCAACTTAACAGTCCAGTCCACGAAAATAAACTGGAGGGGAGCCGAGTACTCCATAGGAAAGTTTATTTTAAGTCCATTAGGAGATAATAAATGTTTATAATGTTTACAAATTTAATATCATCAAAATTGGACCAATGAGATTGCAAAAGGTAATGACATGTGAGCCGTAAGGTTGTACATGGAGAACTTGTGTTCTGCTTTAAAATAAAGTATAAATAGATATTATACTTTATTTTAACGCAGAACGAAGTTGGAGTATTATATAGATAGATAGATTCAAGTTAAAAAAAATGGATAAATAAATAGATAGATAGACTGAAATATAAATCGATACCGGGAGTTTGAGTATTACGCGTCGAGGACCACTGAATTATTCAATGGCTGCTTATAAAGGAACCATTTTCATGATCTTCAGTTAATTAAAAGATGAGAGGCTCATTTTTTTAATAACCGGATGTCTGAGCCAACTTGCACACACTTCGATTAATTCCAGAAGACGAACCAGCATATGGGGCAACTGTGGAATGTAATAATCATTACTGTGCAATGGCGGTGCCCCAAGACCACCAAATTTATTTTGTAGTTTGGAAAATCAAACACGGAGAATCTCTCTCCTTCCTAGGCAAGAAAAAAAAATCGCTTAATTTCATTTAAAGAAAATTAGGGGCCGCGTTATTGAGGTCAAGTTAATTAATCAAAACTGGAAAATTACCTTGCAATTTACAAAGTTAACTAGAAACAAGTATTTATGAAGTACTAATAGATTTGTAGTTGTCAGATTATTATAAGATATATATGAAGTCAAGATGTACATAATTCTCCCGTCAAATATAAAATCCAACTTGAATTAATTTAATGACATAGACATAACGTGTTTGGATTTATGGTTCATCTCTGTGGGTCGGGAACTTTTCGGTGATGATTGGTGGAAGTGGTAATGAGAGGCCTAGTAAGACACACAAAAGAATCAATAGATTGTGATTTATGTTATACTAGCGATTACCTGTGCTATGAACGGAACTATAAAAAAATATTAGTAACATCTATATTTTATAAATTGGCGACCACCCGTGCTATGCACGGAGTTAGAAAAAATGCAGTCGAGACAATATTTTATGAACAAGCGACCAGTCATTGTATGCATATGCATAGAATGACCAACAAAATTTAGTGACGTCTATATTTTATGAATAAGTGACTGAATTAAATAACCAATGATATTCATTGCATTAATCAATGAAGATGAGGGTATTTTCACTACGTAATGCAAAATGTCTCGTACATTATCGAAATCCAAGTTTCTACAATATATAAAAATCAGTGAAAAAAGTCCAAAACCAAAAAAGCCAAAAAAAAAAAAAAACCTTGACGGAACGGGGCCAAGCAATTTGCAGACCCACAAGCCAAATATCTTCGACTATTTTTATAACTCCAATCCTATTAGTAATGTTCCTTGATGATCGTTGGTGGTGATGGATACCTTAAGAGCATGATCCAACACTACTCGATCTCTCTATTTTACCTAGTAAAAAATTAAAAAAAAAAAGGATAATATTTTTGTCTATTCACTTTTTCATCAATGAATTCCAGCACTACTCTCTATTCAGGATTTATGGTAGCCGTATTGACCCAAGTCATTATATCTACGCAGTGACCTCAATTGTGGGCTTTCTATAATTTGTATTTAGGATCGGAACCGTAAAATTTATTGGGAATGTTGAGTAAATCATTCATGTTAAAAATTATATCATATTGGATATTGGTAGCCATATGTTCGGATATCATTGATATGGATGACCAATATCATTTGGAGAATGCACTGTAAGACAAATTTGTCTCAATTATGCGTCTATAAATTTGTTTCTTAGTTGGCTCACTACAGAAACCCCAATTCCCTCTAGTCATGCTCTCTATACAAATAAATAGATATTTTAATTTTGAACATCTACTATAAAATTGAGTGGCAAAAGGTAAATAGAATGAGAGAGGAATAGAATAGAGAGTCTCTTTCTCTAGCTACTAGTAGCTAGTGTAAAAGACAAACAGGCTATTGAAGTAAAGAGCCTCTTGAATTACATAAAATAAGTTTTGGATAGCAACTATAGCCAAGAGGTCTCAAGTAGAGAGCCTGGAGATGCTCGTAAGGAGGAAAATACGTGGGTGGGGAAAGGGTGGCTCTGGTTGACAATGTTGGAAGTGGGGCAGTGGGCTGTAGGCGGTACTCTATGGAGGGTTGACGGCAACGGGGTTTTGGCGAGATGAGAATGGCGCTTGGATCCTGTAGTGTAAGAGTGCATTACAGGGTTGTAGTGCGACATCTTAGCCGATCCTATATATCGGCAACGAATGGTCTGAATTTTATCTCGATAATGGACGGCTCAAATTTGTACGCGCTGAGATGAAATCCGGACCACTCATATTGTCAGATAGACAGCTCTGATGCCGCAGTATGACCCTGTAGGGTCCCGAATTCAAGAATGAGCAAGGTGATGAAAAAGATTCATTTCTAAATTCAGGAGTTGGTATCTTTAATAGTAATTGATTAAAATACAATCTTCACCACAAACTGCTTCAGAGAATATCTGAATTCATATGGAGTCGCTCTAGATAATGGATTTGTCCAATTTCATAAAGCATGGGAAGTGTTTTTTCAAATCTTAAATTGCTTTATTAGACTAGTTAAACTACAAATTTGTAATAGGAATACTAATTGATGTCGCTTGTTGATCTAATAGTGCTTTTCATTGAAAACTCACGTACGCAAGGGAGCTGGTCTGGTCATAGAATGGAGTTCTGGTTCTGTATACATGTTGGGCTATTGCTCAAGAATCGTTTTATCAGTAGGAAAAATGAAAGTAGGGATAGAGTTGATACTTATACCAGAAAGATTAGACTTTTTACGTGAACGATGAGATTAAAGTGCAACAAAACTAATTTATTGAACCAAAAGTAACAAAACTAATTTATTTTTAATAGCGTTTGCTTATTTCATTTTTAGTCAACCAAAAGTACTACATTCTGATTTTTTTTTTCTTTTTCCCAGATTTTTACCTCTGTCTAGAAAAGAGGAAAATTTCAAAAAACCCCTAAACTTTGCCTTGAATATCAAAAAACTTCCTAAACTTCACTTCCATTATTCAAACATACTCCCACCGTCTAGATCTGTTACCTTACTAACGGAAAATGCTGAGTTGGAGCTTAAAGAACCCCCAAACCATTAAGTGGCCCAAAACGACATCGTTTTGGGCTGCTCTCTTCTTCCCCAGGAAAAACCACCGCCATCGACCTCCACCACCACTCCTAATCACCACCACATACCACCCAATTAGCACTGCCAACCATCCCCAGTTGCCACCTCCACTCCCGAGATCACCACCACCACCAACAACACAAACCCTAGTCCTAAACCACAATCAAAAGTCCCAATTTCGTAACCTCCGAAATCCAAAATTTGAAAACCCCCAAACTCGATTTCAAAGCTGGTAGAACAAAAAAACCCTTACCTTGGCTTGCAAACCCATCGTCACCACTGATGTAAACTGCCAGTCGCCGTCAGGAAGTGCAACAAATAGTGGAGAATTTTTCAAAATTCCCAATTTTGAAACCCAAAGTCGCGAGGGATTAGACAGAAAGAGAGAAGGATTGGAGAGAGAGAGTGTGAGTTTAATCGAGAGGTTGAGAGAGAGAGAGAGTGAGTGAGATAATCATAGAAGAGATGTGTCTGTAAAATGAAATAAAAGAAGGTGGGTTGATTTTTATCTTCTAGGAAAGGTCGATGGCGGTGGTGAATTGATGGATGTCGTTGTAGTTGCCGGCGGAGCAGGTGGTGGTGGTTGTGGCGGTGGGTGGTGGGGAGAGGCGGAGGGGAGGGGTTGGGTTTTGGGGGAGAGAGATGAGGGTATGAGAGAGACAGATTTTCGGAGTAAATTTTTTTTAGCCACTCGTTTTGGGATATTTGTGCCCCATTAACATTTCTTAGACACCGTTAAGCTCCAACTCGTCATTTTAGATTAGTGAGGTAACAGATTCAGACGGTGGGAGTATGTTTGAATAACGGAAGTGAAGTTTGGGAGTACGCTTGAGATAATTGAAAGTTTGGGAGGTTTTTTGTTATTTAGGACAAAGTTCGGGGGGTTTTTTGAAAAAATTTCCTAGGAAAGAGGCATCTTATTACCATTAAAGTAAGTCATTTTTATAATTACCATTAAGGTAAGCCATTCTCTTTTTGGGTTTAGGCGCTTAGAGTATTATACCGTCTTTATAGGATTTTAGAAGTTTAGACACTTTCATATGGTTTAAGGGTTTAGGCACTTTCACTAGTGTATCCTAGGGTTTAAGTTTAGGGACTTTCATAAGGTACCATAGTGTTTAGGTTTAGGGTGCATTTTCTTATTATAGGGTTTTAATGGTTTATGCACTTTCATAGGGTACCTAGGGTTTTAGGCACTTTCATACGATTTGGAGAGAGAGAGAGAGAACATGGGAGTGGAGCTGACGAAAACCTTAGCGGTGCATTTTATCTTTCTCTCTGAAGCTCGCGGAAAGTCCCCCTCAAAATGAGACCGGCCCGTACTTTCTTTTTTTGTTTTTTGTCCCCAACGTTGTTCAATTGATCACCTTCTCATAACTATGGAGCCGCCTAACCAAATAGTCATGTAGGTTTGGGTTCGAACTCATAAAATGAAATCGTCACCTCTTGTAGTAATTTTAAGTCTAACAAACTAACATCTTAGTATCTTACCTATGACAGCAAATACTTGTTGAGCATCTCTGATTTTTGCTTCAAATTGGAAGATGTCAGTCTTTTTTGAAAGCTGACATGACAATTTGACAACTTCAAATTTGACATCAACAAATCACCATCTCGACCTTGATGTCATATTTGAAATACTAAATACATAAATAACTACTTTTTGATTTTCAAAAGGACATAAATAGATTTGGCATGAGGAGTCAAATTTGAAGCAAATGTGCGTAGCCAAATCGACATAGATTTAACATTCCATTTTGCATCAAGTTTGGATCAAAGGAGGATGCCAAAAGTAGCCTTTTCTAGGGCACGTAGGATTTGAAGCCATGGGTTAGAGATACGGACGTACTTCAGGATATCTTCGTAGTGGAGTTTTCCAAACAAGACAGATGAAATGACAACCTACGAGCCAATGGTCTAAGGATTTCTACAATTACCTCAAGGATGGGGAAGACCCTTGCAGAGTGCCCTAACGGTATAGAGCTTGTGAAGCTCGGACCTAGTCAAGATCAAGATCGGAACAAGGAGCACTCAACTATTAGTCTAGTAGTTGTTTTTTCTATTAGTTGCGATGCGAATCCACCAAGCTACACCCATTTTTGTTTGTATCGATGGGGTTTATAGTAAAGCTACTAGACAATAGTGGGTGGGCGCTGGAAAAGCGTTTATAAGTCATTTTGTGACCATAGAAGGTGTAGTCGTAGGTGCCAACCTTTGCAAGAGAGTAAGCAACTTTGGTTTCTACGTTGGTGATGCCTCGGCTCAAGAGTGAGGGACCTTGATTCGAAGATTGCTTGTCACGGTTATGCCCTAGCCCTAATAAACGGGGGTATCGTCCACTCTAGGGATGCTGTACCTCCGGGATCAGCAGTTGCTTATAGTGACAGCCCAATCTGGTGAGGGACGTAAATCACATCGCTCCGGTAGGTTTTTCAAAGGAAAATCGGTATGTTTAATAAAGTTCCAGGTAAGTCCGATCTTGCTTCCTCATCTTAGCTCCGAAGTTTGGATTGAATTCCTTGCTGAAGGCGTGGTTCTGGCAATTTATACTCGGGAGTACTTATTGTTTGCAACATGCCGATCTTTAAACGCATGCACAAGGCAATTTGGAATTCAGCTTTACTATGGGCCTAATGTACATGCGAACCAAACAGATTGCCACGACCAAGAGTTGCATCAGCTGCAAGTAGCATGAAACAAGCAGCTGCAAAATTGCAGCGAGCAACTTCGTGCTGCAGCGTCTGCGGTTACCGAAACTCTTGGGCCGGGAAAGACGATACATTCTATGGACCAGTTAACTGCTCTCTATGTTCGCGAGATTGTTCGACTTCACGGAGTACCTAACCTGGGTCTATTACACCAGATCAGGATACAAGATTCACTTCTCGGTTTTGGTATAGTTTTCAGAAGGCAATAGGAACTTGATCGAACTTCAATACCACTTTTGGCTGTGTTTTTAATGATATTTCTTTTTCTTTACCAAAAAAGGCTCAAAAGATGCAAGATGCAGAACAATGATATCACAATATCAAAAAGTTTCAATACAGCTTTCCATAAAAAAAGAACAATCGACATACGAATGGTACAAGAAGTTACAACAAAAGTTGTAGCACCTAGGATATCACACTAAAAGGAAGAAACCAATTATTGCCGGTACTTTGGTATGTTTCCCGTCTTTAACAGCATATACACACATAGGTTTACAAGTATAATTACTGCATGTTTCCTGTATTTTGCATACATACATTGGAAGATGCCTTGTAGATAATTCTTCACGATATTCAGTAAAACCTTAACCTGGCATATTTCCACCTGCAAAGACGACAGAGAGATTTCATGTTAGTTCATGTCATTCAATTCTCATTTCATATTCCTGTACAATTTTTCTCGTGGTGGGAGGGAAGGAGGGAGAGGGTTTTGGGCTGCCGCAATCCTCCCGTTTCCGATTATACTGCTGATCTCAATAGACTAATAGGGGAGCATTAATAATATCGCATCTTCACAGTATTGTACGTCCCACATACACTGAGACTTCATAAGCAATGGATTTTTAATCCTACTCACAAGAAAATCTAACCAAACGCATAAATTACTAACCCTTAGGATTTAAAGGTCTCTTTGAGTGGGGAGAAATGATGATAAAATAAAAGGAAGGAGAATTATATTCCTCGTTCAGGCAGGTGAAAAAGAGTAAAAATATGGTGACAAATGAAGAAAGATTTATGGATTTTTGTTTTACCATTTTGTTGCTTGCCCAACCTCACCAAAAAGATGAGATTTCGTGAGAAGCCCAATCCTCCTTTTCTCCCCCTTTCTCACAATTCAAAGAGGCTGTTAGTGCAGAAAAAATGGGGCCTACAACTGAACACAACATAGGTTTGTTCTAGTACTGGAAAAATGATATCAATAGAGGTCTGTTCAAGGGATGAAAAGCTCACCAACCACATACAAGCATCACGATATCCTGCTTCAGTGGATTAAACAGCATAGAGCCGTACAACCTGGTTAATCTTGGTACGACACACAGGGCAACCCCACTTCTTGCCTTTGATCTCATTCAAACACGACATGCATCCAGCCATGTGCCCGCACGGAATGCAAGCCCCCTCAACAGGAGCATCCAAGCATATCACACACGATGAAGAAGCACCACCAGTATCTTCCTTCCCTTGATCTGCCTTCGCAGGAAGTAAGTTCTCCACTACAGGGGAAGATAAATTAATAGGGCTAAAATCAACTGATGGATATTGAATTGGACCATCATCTACAACAGCATTTTCAATAGGTGGGGCAGACGGTAGTGAAGAAGAGGGAGTTTCATTTGGATTCTGAATGAGTTGAATTGGATTGCCACTTGGACCGACTTCTTGGATTTCGCACCCACTGGTAGTTCCCTTTTGAGGAGGGGCTGGCGAGGTGGCCCACCCAATATGACTGCTGGAGGATGTGCTTGCTCCAGAGCTATGGCTAGCATCAACATAAGGTGGTCTTGTTTCCATTGCTGATTGGATTGAAGCATTGATTGCCATAGCTAATTCTAGGTCTTCTGCGGATGATGGAGCTTTTGCTGGAACAACTGGTGCTGGAGTGTTGAACGGAAAATTCGCATGCGGTACCTGAAGTTGTGAACGGACAAAGTTAGGTAGGTAGTTCATGGTAAGCAAAAGGTTAGTAAAATGAGCTGCAAATGACCAAGATAATGCAAGAAGTGCTGAAATCAGTAAAAAGCATTGGATTCAATGCATAATTGGCAGGTTTGTGTGTCTGGAAGAAATGCAGCCAATCCAACATTCTATAGTCCCGAAAAGGGTAAACAGGTCGAAAGATGTTGCCATTTCTTTTGTCCAAGTCGAAACTATGACCATAGGGATTGAAATTTGAGAAGAATAGGAGCACGGCTCTTTATAGATGCTAAAAATGGTAACCAGGGCACAAGTCAGTAGGCAGTAGTCAATCAACTTAAATTGCACCTTACAAGGTCTAAAGCTGACATTTTTGGCCATAATATCTGCATGACAAATTAAAATATTTCCTGCCAATACCATTTTCTACAGGATTATCTCGCATCAATTATGTTAATGCTCACCCGCAAAATGACAGACTCACAATTAACATGGAAGCTTTGGTGTACCTGGGGAATTCCTTTGCAAGCATTGCAGAAACGCTGCAGTTGTGGTTTGTCGGCTTCATTTGCAGGTGCCAGTTTAATGCGTGTCTCTGTAACAAAAGAGACGTCGCTCAGGTTTATTACACTCATAATATAACATAATGCAATTCCTATTGACCACTAGCCACAAGGGTTTGAAATCCACATAATATAACTAATTGATGGCAGAATACAACTGTATCTACATCTGTCCTCCTCCTCTCCATAAGTCCATATTGATTTGGCCTAAGTTTATTCTAAATTGGCATCAAAGGATTTATTGACCTGTGTCTCAGATGCCAAGTACATACAATTGACACCATGTACAATTTCTTATCTAAGGATTTAACCTCAAGTTTAAAGAAGAGACGCACAGAGAAGTAACAAACTCTAATTTTGCATCTACGGCTTTTCCCTCATTTTTTTCAATGTGTACTGCATATTTTTGTCCTTCCAAAATTTCTAAATTTTCTCAATTATTAACAGGTCCAAAATTCAATGTACTTACGCCTAACGCCTCGAGACTTACACCTGGCCTCTCTGGAGGTCAAAATACCTCGTCTGCGCCTCCAGCGTCTTGGGACTAGGCATGAAAATGAAATCAATTAATGTACACACACAGACACACACTATCACTAAAAACTTCAAGTATGGTGAGGAATTACTGCTGGGAATATCAGAAATTATCACTGTAGGATCATGCTGGTTAAACTTTGGTTCATCCATATTGGCTTTCCACAGTGCAATAAGAGTGCGAGGCTGGGAATCCTGCATTATAATGGAGGCAGAATAAAAAAGAGATGCAAAACACAGTAAAATATCAGTTTGCCCCTCGTAATAAATGGAAAAGATTATTTTGACAAGCAATCAGCACCAGGTCAAACCATGAAACAGTAAAATCATAGCAACAATTGAAGACTAGAAATTCCTTATGACACGTGAGATACACGGTGTGTGCAATAACAAGAGGAACGCATAGGGATAAGCAAATGTGCACTTGGTAAATGATGATGGGTTTTCAACATAACAGAAATTTGGAAGAAAAGCTCAATATGATCCCCTATGATACCTGGAACTGGAAGAACCAGGCTTGTCTAATGGAGTTCACTGTGTGAGCCCATGGGTCCACCGTGGGTCCCATTTTGAAGGTCCAAGCCGTTTATTTTGTATGTGGTGAAGTGTAGATCATCCATGCAAAGGAAATTCATTTTTGGTAAAATAGTGGAGATTGAATTTCAACATAATTTCAACATATTTATCTTGGGGAAAAATGGACGGTATATTCTTTGGCTAGAAACAGGTGTTTCCATTTCAAAAGAAGAAGAATTGTGAACTCTCTACTTGTAGGCAGTAGGCACATTTATGTTACTCCACCAAGTGGCACCAACACGTTAGCCTCCACCGGTGCTTCCACTACAATGACACCACATGTTAGGTTGTTAAGGGACACATGAGAGCACATATCTCCACTCATCACAACAAGCTTGTAGTCATGGCTTCTTTTGACTGATTGTATTCTACCTCACCCAATCCCCCACCCGTTCTCATTCTATGGTCAAGCATGCCTCCACCATGTCCGTCCAGTATGCCTCGCCTTTCCTAGGCAGCTCTCACCGAGCAATGCTACTATCCTTTTCCTAGATAAGAAGCACCATTGTATAAGCCTAGGTTCAGAGCACAAAGTAAGAACTCAAGGGATTGCCGGAGGATATTTGGCCCCGATTAAGAGTCAGGCTGAGTTTCTCAAATGATTTTAGCCACTCTTTTGCTAAAATCAACCATGATTTTATCAAATGGGAAAACACTTAAAAAAATCATGGTTGTTTTGCTAAAACAACCATGATTTTTTCAAGTGTTTTCCCATTTGATAAAATCATGGTTGATTTTAGCAACTCTTTTGCTAAAACCATTTGACAAACTAGGCCTTATGGGATTTGGCCACACTTCCACAGGAGGATGCTGTTGTGCTGTTCATTAACCATATTAGAGAGAGGGCGAAACACAAGAAGAGAAGACCAGCTTTGGCTTAAGACTTATGAAGCATGTGAACTTTTGAAAGCTTGTCGCACTCGCCATATACCGTGTATCCATATTTTGTAAGATACTTCTAAGCTCTAAATATATGCTGGGTACACGAAACCAGTACCAAAAATTCTCTCTAACTTTAGTAGTAACCCATAAGTACCCCGATATTTACCAAGCCGTTCCTAACACAAAGATGAAGCCAATAAGCTTCACATGATTGTAAGATAAAGATGGTGGTCCACAGGTTATTCATTATAATGGCATTAAACTCTGATTTGTACTTCAAATTTAGCGTTTAACTCTGATTTTGGATTCTTAATTGCACGAGTCATTACTTATTTCCTTTCTTTTTAGTGTAACCATCACGTGATGGTCCTGGCAAACTGCATCATACCTCACACTGCTGGTCCTCTAGAGACTTCCTGATCCGACTCTCAAGACTCAACTTCCAACTTCCAGACATCCAATAAGAGTATCCCAATGAGCAACAATAAAAGAGGTAAGACAAAAAAGCATCTCCAGTGGGCCTCTTAACCCCTTTGTTTCCGGAGATTCCCAACTGACCCAATCCAGTTACCAAAGTCACACACCTTTTGCACCTTGAATGGGCTCCCCAAATGCATTATAAGTCGGCAAAAGATATTTTCAGAAGCTAGATGGCTCCCGACTAGACCATAAAATTGGAAAATGAAGTTCAAGTGCCGAGGTCAGAGAGAAGTTTAGGCTAGCGACCGAATTTGAACACATTTATCTTGGAAAAAAATGGACGGTACATTCCTTGGTTCATCCGGTTTAATTTTTCCAACGGGCCGCTAGATATCTAAAATTCTTGGAGCAAGAACCAGGTGTTTTCCATTTCAATAAAAGAAGACTCGTGAACTCTCAACTTGTAGGCAGTAGGCACAGTTATGTAGCTCCACCAAGTGGCCCCCACACGTTAGCCTACACCGGTGCTTCCACTAAAATGACACCACGGGTTAGGTTGTTAAGGGACACATGGGAGCACATATCTCACTCATCACAACAAGCTTGTAGTCTTGGCCTCTTTAAACTGATCGTATTCTACCCTCACCTAATCCCCCATCTGTTCTCATTCTATGGTCAAGCGTGCCTCCACCATGTCCGTCTAGTAAGCCTCGCCTTTCCAAGGCAGCTCGCACCGAGCAATGCCTATCCGTTTCCAAGATAAGAAGCACCATTGTATGAGTAATTGTCTCTTGTATAAGCCTAGGTTCAGAGCACAAAGTAAGAACTCAAGGGATTGCCGTAGGATATTTGGCCCCGATTAAGAGCTAAGGGAGTTGGCGACACTCCCACAGGAGGATGCTGTCGCGCTGTTCATTGACCATATTAGAGAGAGGGCTAAACACAAGAAGAGAAGACAAGCTTTGGCTTAATACTTATGAAGCTTGAGTACTTCTGAAAGCTTGTCGTACTCGCCATGTATCGTGTATGTATATTTTGTAAAATACTTCTAAGTTCTAAATATGTACTGGGTACACGAAACCTGTAACAAAAATTCTCTAACTTTTGTAGTAACCCAGAAGTACCCGAATATTTACCAAGACGTTCCTAACAAAGAGATGAAGTCAACATGCATCACATGATTGTACGATATATATATATGGTGGTCCACAGGTTATTCATCATAATGGCATTAAAACTGTGATTTGTACTTCAAACTTAGCGTTTAACTGTTATTTGATGTTGGATTCTTAATCGCACAAGTCATTTACTTTGTTCCTTTATTTTTAGTGTGACCATCACGTGATGGTCCTGGCAAACTGCATCATACCTAACACTGCTGGTCCTCTAGAGACCTCTTGATCTGACTCTCAAGACTCAACTTCCAACTTCCAGACATTCAATAAGAATATCCCAACAAGCAATAAAAAAAGTAAGACAAAAAGGCATCTCCAGTGGGCCTCCTAACCCTTTGTTTCTGGAGATTCCCAACTGACCCAATCCAGTTACCAAAGCCACACATCCTTTACACCTTTAATGGGCTCCCCAAATGCATTATGAGTCAGCAAATGACATTTTCAGATGCTAAATGGCCCCCGACTAGACCATAAAATTGGAAAATGATGTTCAAGTGCCGAAGTCAAAGAGAAGTTTAGGCTGGACCAACATCCAGCCAAAAGAAATCTCATTTGGAAAAATCACTTGCCTGAAGAGCGCTTATTGAAAATCTTAAAAACCAGTAGGTTCCCAATTACGAAAGAAATCCTCCTAAGATGACGGATCGTTCCGTAGGTCTACATGAGTCGGTAACCGCAAAACCAAAAGTGCCAAGTTTTGGGGTGTCAGAGACGGGGATTTGTAGTGAAAGGTCCAAGTCGTGGAGTCTTCTTCAAGAGGCTCACATGGAGTCATTTTTTTGAATGGGATATGAAACTTGAGAGGATTGACGAAACTGAGGGATCCAGAATCTTAGGAAATGACTAGGCCAGACTGCTGATCTTCTGGAGTAGGTTGACTCTAGATTCACACCCCCTTAGCATACAAAAATAGATCCCACTTTTCACACCACATATAATATGCATTTTTACTTAGTTTTAGCCATCCTCTTAGGGGTACTATGCAACCCTCTGAACGTTTTGATGAGAAACCTCTGAGTTGTTAAATCAACGGGGTTGAATTACATGTCCCTGAAAATGGTGCATTGTGCTTGGAAAAGGTGGCCACCAAGGTTTGATCTTCCCATTTGGGGATTCTTGATGTATGTACAAGGATATTTCTCTCTGTCACCCTTTTGCGCTAGTTGAGTTAGACTCTAAAGTACCACTGTCTCTATCCATATAAGGGTTGCCTCAACTCTCACCTTCAACTCCAGCCAGCCAAATGCCAACCATCTTCTCAAAGAGCATTTCATCGACCAACTCACCATATAGTATATTCCCTCCATCACTACTTTTTTCCCTCCTAATTTCTTTTTTCCCCTTCTGATGCAGCATAAACTTCTACATGTGATAGCAATCACAGTATTGACATCCTGGTTCTATTTATAAAGGACATTGTATACCTCCTTATGCCAACAAACCTAGGCAACTCCAATTACTCTACAAAAACGAGAGAGGAACACAAAATAAATAAAAAAACAAGTTCTACTTAAAAGTCTACACTCTATATTATTATAGCTCAATAAGCAGGAAAAAAAAAATGCATCTAAAAATAGCAAACAGTGTATATGGTTTCGGACATCTCTCAAGTTTTGGACTCATCTATTGTCAAAATGGTATCAACTATTTGTCCTAGACCTTCTCATGCATATACAGAATTTCTACGCATAACTCATGAGAAAACTCGCTTGCTTAGTTATTGTCCAACTAAACATGTCTGATACAGATCCCACACCCTTAATGGAGATCCACAAAGCAATTTATGAACAAATTGAGACTCTCTAAGGTAATCAGTGGTATTAAGAACAAGAGAAAATGAAAGCATTTCTAAAGAATATTCACAAAAGGGCCGATAACAAGCCTGAACCCAAATAAGCATTGACTGCAAATAAGAAGCAGAATGAAAGCCGTGACCAATGAGACTTTCGAACTAATCCGAATGCTTGGAGAATTGGTAATCGAAAAATAATATTACCTGCAGACTAGAATATATGGCAAGCTCCAACTTGAAAGGCTTTGTAAGATTACGGGATCCACACGGTAAAACAGTCACCCAACTGCCAATGCGGAATACTAAAAACTATCAATATCCAGTGGTTTGTGAGAATACTTGTTCTACTAGAGAATAAAATGTAACATGTTAGCATGTTTGCAGTCTTATAGAATGCATAGATAAGAAACCAGCTGCATGCCGAGCCGGAAGAGATATTAGAAATTGAAATGCAAGAGAATGTTGCCCAATATCTGAAACACCAGGCATATGAAGATGGTCGTCGTTTATTGAAGTTGTACGTAAAAATTACGGGTAAATGTGTGGGTATGACTTTTATGCAACTAGTTCTACAGAAATATGTTCCTGCCAAACATGGCACGTCAGTATCCTCCAATTCTCCTTTATAGAGTAACTTCCTATCAGAGACAACATACTTACACTTTTCTTGAAACAAATTTGGGAGCTAGTACTTCAAGAAAGCCAGGACCATAGAGTTCTCGCAGCCAACCAGAGAACAAGCAGAGATGACTCTAAGGAGCATTGAATAGAAATTAGTCAGAGGACAAAATCGCATTGAAAATGGGTATCCTTGCAACTTCACTCCCTCTCAAAACATTGAGCATACCTCGATTGCACGAACCACATTGCTGCAACCTTTAACTCTTGCAACATCAAGTGGCGTTTGGCAATCATCATTCATCACTAATGCATTTGCTGAAATTTGTGCAAAGATAAAAATTAAACTAGTTCAGAGAGTGGAGGATGATTGTTTCTCGTTGCGAAAATCTTAAGCATTAAACATACACACCTCCATGTGAAAGAAGTAGCTTAACAGTTTGTTCAAGGCCTCTCTTCGCTGCGTGATGTAATGGAGTCCCAGCATGGCGACCTACAATAACATACTAAACTCATAAAAATGGCAAAAACTTGGAACGCTTGCTTTACAAAATAAGCATGACAAGAAAACATCAAAAAACTCTGCATCAGTTGGACTCTTCAAACAGAAACCAGATTCATCATAAGTGCCAGCACTTCTGATTGCTACCATAACATACACATTACAATTTAGTGAATGTCTTCCACTAATAGAAAAGATGGCTGGTAGACTGAGGTTCGTCATCTCTATGCAATTCTTACTAATATGGCAGCTCACAACTTTTTTTACTAATCTTTGTAACACACTTCAAAAGTATGGCAATCAACCGCACCAACTCCTTAACTAACTCCATTAAAAATTCTTTCTTACAAATCACTAACTTTAAAGCAGCATTTGGTAACTAGAGTGATACTCAGAAGAAATTTTCACTCTTGAAATGCTCATTATGATTTGCCTAAAATGATAGAATGATCTTTACAACTGAAATCTTCATTCAGCAATTCGAGTAAACGGCAATTCCACTTTGGTTTGCTTAAAAATGACGGAATATACCTTGCAAATAGAATCATCATTCACCAGGTGAATGGCCATTCCACTGAAAAATCATGTCATTGCTTCCCAATATTACTGCAGTGAACTCTTACATTGTAGGTAACAGTTGAGTACAGAAAGTTCAGAAAAGACCACCTAGTATACTAGAAGTCCAAATCATTATATTTTACTTTCAATTAAATTGTTGGCAACCAAAAAATGCATTCGGGGGAGACAATAATTACATTCATATAAGTTATAACCCATATGAAGTAGAAAAAGCATATTTTCCTCTTTTCGGAGACAAATTCGAGACATACCAGGACGATATGCATTTACATTAGCACCCAATTCAATCAAAGTTTTGGCAACATTGTACAGCTCCGAATTCATGCAAGCCAAAATCAATGGAGTCTTCCCTTCTCTATCAACCCACTGCACACACATACAAACACACACACAGACACAAAACAACTCAACATCAAAATTAATTGCACTTGTTTCCAATCAAACACATTTCTAAATATATTGTGGACGAGAGTTACTGCCCCAAAAAAGTGATTAAAAAAAGTAAAAAAGCGAAACATACTAGTATCTTGCATGTGTTCATCTGACAAATATTTTTACATCATCTGAAATAAAGTGGTTGATGCATCTCCAGCCTTATTTTTTTCATCACTTGGAACTCAAAATTTGAGTAAAAAAACCTCAAAACCAATTCCAGTCCTTGACGAGTTGACTCAGACTTAAATATACATCCGAGTGAGTTTTATTCAAATTTTACTCAAAACAAGGGAGAATGAAATCCTTACTCATTTTAGAATCCTATTGCCTCTCAAATTTACAACATTGGCATTAATGAAGTTTTTACTCAAATTTATGCTTACATTTTGGTTAATGAAGCTTTTGCTCAAATTTGAGTAAAAGAATAGGTATTTACTATGAATTGTTCTATGAAAGTCTAATCCGAGAAAGTTAATGACGTGAGCCCAACAAATTCACTTTGAACAAAAAAAAATAATACTAACTTTGTCTGAATTAGGTATTTCGGCCCTTTCGTTCGTGACATATGAACGCACTAATAAACATCCAAACATACATAGACGTATATAAAACAAATCCATATATGGATCAGTGGAAGTGATGAAAAAGGAAGATCGAGAGAAATTGTAGGTTACCTCGAGGCCAGCGCCTTGGGTGCGAAGAGCTTTGATTCCTTCAACGTTACCATAACTGACTTGCTGATACAACAATTCATCTTTCGATTGTTGTTGTCCCATCTGAATACGAAGAAGCAACTACAGGATTTCAAAGGAGGAATGCCAAAGATCAATTCAAGAGCTCTGAGATAAGAGCACGGCGGAAGGGGAAGTCCACGAGAAAATTGGGAAATGTTCTCGGGAAAATGTGCAAGGGACGAATGATCGTTATCTACTGGATTATCCGATGGTGTGTTTGGAATGTTTTTACGAATTGGTGGTCCAAAGTGGAATTACTGGAAAATTGGGGTAGTTGGTTTTTTGTAGCTGCACCTTACAGATGGCAGTACGGAAAAAATTATCGGGTGCTCATTGGGGACCTCGAGGTGATGTTCCAAGTATCTCCCCAACTGCACATTTAACTCGTAATTAAATGGATAGGTCCTACACTTATTTTTATTTATTTTTAGGAAAATAATTATTGGACTCCATCTTCTTGTAAATGCACTCTTAAATTTGTCTTTTAATACCTGTATTGTGTATAACCAATTTTAAGCACTAGGTAACAAATTTTAAAGGGTATTTATAAGAAAATAAAGTTCAAAAATCATTACCTTTATTTTATGTATATATAAGCGAATAAAGGCTCGTTTAAATTTTTAAAAGAACAAATAACTATGAAGATAATTCCTTGATCTCCCGTATGAAAGCGTACGAGGGTGACCAACGAAACTATCCCCGATTGATTTACTTTCAGTACTACATGCAAATATAAATATATAGGGAGTTAGAAATACATGTTGCTATGATGGTGTCTTTTTTGGGAACACTATTATTACATTATCTTCCACGTATTTTTGTATGGCCAATACTGAGGGTGTTTATGAGCCTACTTTTCAGCTTTTCATTTTTTATTTTTTGGCTTTTTGATTTTTTGGATTATGGCCAGAATGACTTTTGAATCTGGAATGAGTATTTGGGAGAAATGTGCAGAATGCATTTTGGGAGAGAGAGATGGGAGAAATAAGTAGAAGTTGAAAAGGAGGTGTGAACCTCTTTTTGTTTTCTTCTCTCTATCCCCAAAAATAGAGAAACAGTATTTGGAAAACTTTTTCTCCCATTGGTTGTCAAACACCCATAAATCAAAAAAGAAAAACCAAAAAATAAAAAAGAGGCTCTCAAACGGAGCCACTAAGTATATCGACGCAATAAAAATGTGTATTGGATGAGCGTATCAGGTGGCGGTACCAAATAATTACTCGTGTGAAATGAATGGATGAAATGATACAGAAGATTATTAACCCACAAAAGGGCAGGTGTGCAATGCAGTTGGGAAAATCGAACGCGGTGACCTTTCTTAGCATGTAAGGAAAATTTAAATCAAACCCAACTTTAATTATTAAATTAGGGCCCGCGTCATTGAGGTCAGGTCAAGTCACGTTGCAATTTATTACACGTTAACAAGTTCTACTATACTGTATATTAAACAAGTTGTCGTTGTCCAGTATATTATATAAGCTACTAGGTGGGGTTCGCCGTGCTACGCACGTACGCGTCCACCTGTTAACGTTAACCCGTTGATGAAACACTTTTGTTTATAATTTTGAATTTCCTTTATGAATTTGAAATTTTGGGGTAGTGGATTGGGTTTGGGACGTGTAAAGAAGGAAATGTTTTTGGGGTAGTGGATTCTAAATTGAAAGGTGGGATTTGCTGTGACACGCATGTATGCGTCAACAAATTAGTGTTAACCCGTTTCCAAATAAGGTAGGTAATTTCCACTCATAAACATGTTGAAAAAATTTTAGATTCTCTAATTTAAGACAGGTTCATTATCATGGTTGGAAAGATACAAAGATTTTGAGGCAAGAGAAATATAATCGACAAAAACTCCAAAAATACCTATAACACACGTCTTCACAAGAGGGAGGTATTACAGTAATAAAAACCTCAAGTTGATTTACTAAATGGCAATAGAGGGAAAAAAAACACTAACAACTGCACACACAGAGAGAGAAAGAGAGAGAGAGAGAGACCACGTGGATCTCTGCCTTATCTCTCTACCCGTCCACTTCAACCTCCTCATCTATTTCTTTTTGCCTTGTGCGGATGCACGTTTGGTGATGCCCGATGGTTGTCAAGTTTAGGAAGTCGCCATCGAGAACTTGCTGTGTAATTTACGTAGTAGCAATATTTCGGACGACATTGGACCATTGAAGTGTTGATTTTGTTGGGGATGTTCCAGCCAAAATTCTGCTGCTCAGACTACCCAGGAGTGACATTTGATTTGAGTCAACAACCACATCTCCCTCTGTTATACGTAGCACCTGTTACCAAAGATGCATATTGAAGTTAAAGGATTCTTAGAATATTCACACAGTGTTAGCTAATACCTTAAATAATTAGATAATGTGAGGACCAACACAGTGCAATAAAGCAGAAGCAAAAGCCTAGAAATTAGTTCTTTACCTGAATAACTGTAGGGAATTGCGAGAAAGACAAAAATGGCAAAAGAGGAAGGAGAAAGATAAAGCAGAAATGCAAAAGTCGATCTTGAATAAGTGTATAACTGTAGGGACATCGAATACACATTTTTTGTAGCATCCAAATACTATCTTGAAATTTGCTTCGACTCCATGATCTTTTAAGAACAAAGACCAATTGTCCCTAAAGTTATTGTTGATTATGCGCACTAGCCAAACCTTGGTTGCACTTTTCAGCGAAATCCAGAAGGTGTCATATTCTTCGTTGAAGCAGCGTTCAAATCCTATGGGACACCCTGTAAGTAGTAAATAATTGCTATTGTTGTTTCTCTATGTGAGAGTTTTTTATGTTAGCAAATAGTTATTCTGTGTTTATAATTACCGTTAGCTGATTTTGTCACCCGTTGACTTAAAATTTATGGTATATTTGTGTTTTTTGCGATCTATGAAATTGTTATGTATATGAATCTACGATTAATGCAATGTAATTCAACAGTACATGGAAAATCAGCTCTAGAGAGGGAACTTTAGAAGAGTGATTACTCCCTGGCACAACACGCCTGGTGGGATAATAGGAAAGGGATGGCCATTGCCTACATGGGCAATGGACTACCACCATGGGACAATCTGCGGGACATGTCTCCAACTTAGCTATTGAATCTAGTTGACTAAGCGATATCCGCTTAAATCTCAATGATAGACTTCAATGACTGGCCATCTGAAATTGACCCAATATAAGAAACGCAACCTCTGAGTTGATCCGGAATGGATTTGCATCGTGACAGCATCTTATGCGGACAACCCCTCATAATAGGCCTATGCCAACACAGTGGTTAATACAAATCAAAAGCCAACGAGCATTAAGCTCGAGACAAATAGAAATAATTTCCAAGGACATCCCCCATTGGATAGGCATATTATAGTTAAACCTAACTGGCCTGAACCTAATGAAATGAGTCCACCAAGCTGCATATATCAGTACAGCAGCATCTCGCATGACTCCAGCAATCAACATTCAAATTATCGATGGGATATCCTAGTAGATTGACGTGAAATCCAGCTGAATGAAACATCAACGGAAACCCAGATTTGGTACGAACACCACCAACCCAGATTTGGACCAAACACCACCACACTATACCATCGAACAATTTGAGGACAGACCGAATGTACAACACCACAACCCAGAATTGGCCCATCTGTAACAGCAAGAATAATGTACGGGATGAGACCTTCCAAAGATTATGTGCACCCTGGAACTTGAATATTGCAGCAACTACTTGAAAATTAGCCATTTGGGCTCAAAGTCAACACAACAGTATGTAAACTATGGAGTTCACAAGTTCCTATTTCAGTAAAAAGAAGAAACGTAAAGTCCCAAGGCTTATATGTGCTGTCGCTACAAACTCTGTTGAATTACCCACGCTCCCGCTCTTCTTTTTCACTACAACCATGAGAATCCGAACCTCGCATTAAGAAAACATAATATGCCAATAACAAAGATGGAGTTTATAGATTGCACAGAACAATTCAGGTTTTTTTATAGATTGCACAGAACAATTCAGGTATTTTTTTGGGGATTTACAATCTTACTTCACTTCAATGACTGAGACCGTTCATTTTGTTTAGCTCCTTTTATCATCCCAATTCCCAACCTTCAGGAAATCTTAATAGAACATGAGAGATTTCGCATCTCAATCGCTAGGAGAAAGCACATTAACTCTTAGGTCTCAAGTCTTAACCACCATTAGTCCTACAAGATTACCTGAAAGGTTAGGAAAATATCCAATACACCCCTTCCGGAAGACGCATTCAGTGGTACTAACTGAATGTACTTTTTCTGCTGATATCCTTTTCACATAATCTACCTTGATAGCATTGTGCTTTTTCTATAGTTTTTGTATACTTGGTGATTTTGCTATCTGGCATTGCTTTTGAATATGCTGACTTGATTTAGAGGCCTCTTAAAAAAATACTATTAACTAAGTATAGTTAAAACTCATACTATTACTGTGAACATGCATTTCTTTTTCAAAAGGAATGCATAAAAATCGATATGAAGGTTAAATACGTAACGTTATTCAAAGTTAATGAGCAAGAACAAATTCACACTTCACAAGCTGCCTCTAGTCAAATGCAATGTCATAATCAATTATTTGTCCCTAATTTTTTACTGCATCAGAGAGTCACTTTGTAGTCCAAGTCATCTTCTAATGTGTAAAAAAGAACATTTATCTGGACCAGAGAGGAAATATATACTCGAGTAGACTGGGATGGGATAGTGAAAAGAGAAATTAACATCGATTAATGAAAAAGTACCAATAGAACAAAAAGGGGGATCAAAAAATGATTATTTGTCTGCACATATGGTGTAATATCTCTAGTAATTATTTGATTGGGAAAATTTTCTACAATGAAAAAGAGAGAAAGTTCCACGAGCATAATTGCACAATTGCACGCAACTGCATTACCATATTCTGGTGAAAACCAAACAATTAGCATAATGCTTGCTTCGTGAACCCAGAAGAACACAAAATGTACGTTGAATCAGTGCATTAGCTAAGCAAATAAAAAGAATAATTCACAAATCTGATTATAAAACAAAAAATGTTAAGAACATAAATAAAACATAAAATTATAAAAATCTAATGATTAATTAATTCCACGTTCAAATGTATAGATTCATTCTCTAATTGGAATAAATGAAGTAATGAACAAGCACAAAATGAAAGAAGCAAACTATCAGTAAAGAATCATTAACTACCATAAACTAAATTAACATCATTGAGTACAAGTGCATCATAGGAATATTCTATTTAACAGTATTAAAGAGTTGAAAATTTAATTCTAGCACCAACATTAAGAACTAAAATTAATCCAACCCAACTACATTTGAGAGACATTGTTCCATCTATTCGATTATAACTAAAGATACATTATTTATTTTCTCGTCCTTAAGTACACACATTATCTATCATGAATGTTTGACTTACGGTTATTGTAGGGAAGTCATCTGAGACTGAAACCTGGTGAAGTTTGACCCCGGCCAAGCTTCTGCAAATATCAAGCAAAATGGTTACAATTACAAGTCAACTTTAGAAGGATAATTTCCCAATTAATCAGATGCAAACTACACCACTAATAGAACAAGGGAATTGCTTTAATACCATAAAAATGTCTCAATTGTGGGACTGCTCAATTCATAATTCAGATCTTTGAGTAAGTCAGTTTCCAATTTCAGCACCTCTTGCTTTAAACAAAAGTCTTCCACATTAGGGGGGCTGATCTCCTAATTGAAGAAACACTCAGCAACTGGGCCTCTGCCTATTCTCTAGCTGTTCCAAGGAAGCAAAATCAACTTGGCCGTCATCCTCCCTGAAATAAAATGCAGAAAACACGGAGTTCAAAAATATGCCAAACAAACCCTAGGAAAAAATTTGAAAAATTATTAACAGCTCCAATACACCGAGTCTAATTGGGCAAAACCCTCAACACAAACCCCACAACAACAAATCGATGTTATAAGGCAACACCCCCATATGTAAAAAGCATGTTACATTTTTTCCCCTTGTTCTGTAAACAAAACCCTGTAATTTTGGGAGAAAAAATAATCTAATATATCTAAGCATATAGGTTTCAGAGAAATAACCAATGAATCGCAAACAAATTTGGGCAAAGAAGTTCAACCAATCTAAAAAATTTGGACAAATTCTGGGAATAAGTTTAAACCAAGCAAATCTTTAGCCGACTGCTCTCTTCAGGGTGCAACAATAGAATAAAACGGATACCCCATTTCTATACATCTGTATTGACCAATAATAGCTGGCTGTGCAAAAACAACCACGGTTGTAGCAGTGTGCAAAAACTACCACGGTTGTAGCAGCGCTCAGCTGCAAATCATTTTCCTATCTGGTTTTCATTCACTTAAGTAGCAGCAGATCAAGTGAAAAAGAAATCAATTAGTTGGTTTGAGATTCGTGTCGAATGACTGCAAATTCTCATCGAATTTGCACTCTGCTTCGTAGGAGTTGAGCTCTGTTGAGAAGTGGATTGGTGGCGGTGGTGTTGGAGTTTCCCTTGGGGGTTTTGAGCTTATGTGCCTCTCCATGGTTTGAACTATTAAGATTTGTATAAATCAAGAAAAGATGCAAAGCCAATTCAATGCGCAATCTCAAACAACCAATTATGTCAATCTAACGAAGATTTCCATGAAAATCCAACTTCAGAAATTTAACTATTGCATTGGAATCCTTTACATTTAGCGGGATTATGAAACGGAAATATCGCTCAGCTAATAAATGGACAAAATTTAGGAGAAATTAGTTTTGAGTACAAGAGAGAGAAGGTTTTGCTGCCCAATCCAACCCTGCTCCCATAACAAACTCCTCCCTTGCCCTTCCTAAACATAAAACTTAGCCCTTTCCCGTTCAAGAAAAGCCTCTCTCAACCTTTATTAAGGCTACTGTACGAAGGCATGTGGTAGATACCCAAACCCATATCATTCCAAGATACACTACTGCAAACAAACCAGGCCAAGCCAAGTCAAGTCAAGTTTTGAAGTGTGTGAGCTCGTCTCGTTCAAAATTAGGTGAGCTTTAGCCGAGTCGAGCTAAAATAAACAAGCTTGATCTCGAGCTCATCAAAAAATAGCAGTTAATATTTTTTGCTTCGTAAATGTTAGAAATCCCTAGTTGCCTTTCATCAGTTTCATGGAAAATTTCTAATGCATATTGTCGAGACATACAAGTACAGCACGCAAGGAGTTACGGCCTTGGTCATAAGCGGTAGAGTACAAACCTCAGTTGCTGCTCCTTTGTCATCTTTGTACCCAATCTTTTTCTGAGATTCATGCATGGCGGTGAAAATCCATTCTTAGGCATGCTTCACGAAGAAAGGAAAAGCAATGGCACAATACGGTATACTAATCCTCATGAGAAGTGCCTGCAAAATAAATGGTATCAGCTTCTACACATTGCAATGCCAATTAGAAACTAGTGGTTTATTAGAGGAACTAAATGACAGTTGAAATTCATGAATTATATTTATGCCCAACAGATGACAGAAGTTGAGCAAAGAAAATTTATAATTAACATATACATAGATCTATGCCCCTCTTGTTCCCTAAAGGTGTATAATTCCATTGCAGCAACTGGAGGAGCGGTCATGTTTGTTATGTATAGCAGAAGCCCATTCAACAGAATCTGGTCATCTCTGCGGGGAAAAAAAAAAGGGACTAAGGTATAAAAAGAATTCTATTCCCTACAAATTTGATGCCTGATTCTCGATCAGAATGATAGGCTAATGGCCTTTTTTCCAATCGGAAAATTTGAGACTCATTAACAGCACTCTTAAATGAATAATCAAGACTTACAACAGATTTTGCATTGAACTGTCTGGACAATACTTATGAGTTCATCTATGTTTCATAACTTCCAAATTATAATCCCTATGCACCTGTCTTGGGCTTAGGAGGTGCTTGGTAGCTGCATTATGCATCTTGCATTGTGCGGTTACTGAGGATTACTGGTGTTGTGGCCCTATGGTTCTGGTGTTTACTAATAGAGTTGTTCAAACTCTCAAGGAACCTAAGGCTAAATTCTGACATTAGATAGATGTCAGCAAATTAAGCTTCAAAATGAAATTCTTGTTATTAGCCTTTAGTTGTTGACACTTTGACCGTCAGTACATACGACAACCCATTCTAGATGAAGGCTATTCTGAGGGACAGGCTTTCTGGTTTCCTTGGTATCAACGACACTAAGCATTTTATCAAAAACTTTACAAGCGTTTTATGCTATTTAACCCAGTTAAAGAGTAAACCTCTGCTTTTGTACAAGAATCGAGGACTCAAAGTCCCATATCCATAAGCATCATCACCAAAATACTTTTTAAAATCAACCAAAAACACCCCAGAATTTATCTGAGAAAAAGAGTCAGAGAGGGGGCGGAAAATCTGTGTAGAAATGACCACTGGAGACTCAATCTCCGGCGGATCGACAACGGCTAGGCAATAGCAACTTCCGTTAATGTTGCTTAAAGAAGTTGTTCTTGAACTTGCGATGTTGGGCTTACTAAATTGCAACAAATATGAAAGAATGCGAAAATCCTAAGAAGCACGGATACTCTCCCGGGGTCAACGAATCAGTATCGGACACGTATCGGATACGGATACGCTCCCGATACGTGTCCGATACGTGAAAATAAGTATCCGAATTAATTTTTATTTTTTTCTAAGTCGGATACGTTTTCGATACGCTGGGATATGTTTCCGATACGCCGGGATACGTTTCGGGATACGTTATAGGTCAAAATGTAATTTTAAAACTTAAAACAGGGTTAAAACTGTTATTTTTAAACTTGATCAGCATAATAAAGAAATACAAAGTAACTAAAGGGTAAAAAGTGTAATAATAGATACAAATTACACAATCTGTATATATGCCAGTCGTCTTTCAATTCAGCCTCAACTACAAGCCCTAATATACATCAATGGAGGAAGAGAGAGAGAGAGCCCCACCGCAGGAGGGTAAGGTTTTGCAGATCAAGACCTCGAAATCAAGAAGATTTGTTCGCTGTTCTTTCTCAGTCTCACACCAGAAACCCTAAACAGGTTTGATTTCTTTCTCTGCTCTCTGCTCTCTCTCTCGTCTCTGCTCTCTCTCTCTTTCTCTCTCGTCTCTGCTGTCTCTCTCTCTGGTCTCTGCTTCTTTCTCTATTCTCTGCCTTCTCTCTCTGCTCTAATGCTTCTTCATCAGTTCTTCTTCTAAATGGTCTAAGTCTCATCTTAAAACACTATGAAATGAAAATTGTCATAGATGCTTTGGTTAGATCTTGAATGCCTTTTTATATCTTTAATGTGATTTTTTTTTTAAATAATTTTTGAATTTAATATATATATATAAACGTATCCCCTACGTATCGTATCCTAGATTTTTGGAAAAATCGCGTATCCGTATCGTGTCGTATCCGTATCGCGTGTCCGTATCGGTGCTTCTTAGCGAAAATCTATTTCAATAAACATTTATGTTGGGAGACCATATATACATTATTAATCCGTTTCATGCGTGAAGAAAAGAATGTACAAAGAACAGTTTTATAATTTCTGATGCATAAGGAGGACAAGGAAAAAGTGCATTTGAATAAAAGAGGAGCGGGAAAAATCATTTCCTTGTTTATGTTGCTTTGAGTTGTCAAAATCATCTCAGAGAGTTTCAATCAAGTAGTCTCGCCCTAAAAAAACTCGTCCTTAAGCACATGCAGTATTGTTTGAGATATTGGAGGGGTTATATCATAGGCATATCTGCTTTATCATAGCTACTCAAACTTGCTCTTAAAGAACAAGAATATAGTCATATGGATAACAATCACAAAAAACCATCAAGGAAAAGAAGGGGAAAAAAAATATACAGCACACATACAGGAGATGTGGGCAGCCAAATCACTTTTTTTCTTGCCAATTTCACTACTTTTATTTAGTTACTAAATTCCAAATACTACTGTGAAGCCATGGTGAGCATAAAAAAAATTCAAAGATGATGGGGGAAAGTATACAAGCAGCTTCAAATGTGCATGCCTTTTCTAGGTGTTGATAAATGCAATTAAATGATCACAAGCAATGTTCTAAATAGCAGGTTACGTACCGGCATCCATAATACGGCAACATGAGCAAAAGTCTGGATTGGGCGTCTATAATCCGATGTGTACGTATGAGCCGATATTCAAAACCTCCGTCACAAATTGAAAGTCAAAAAATTCTCGCCAAGGAAGCATCTGTGTCTCACTTTTGATCATATATTTCCGAATGCATTGAAGTTACAGAAGGATTTATCACTTGCTTGCCTTTGGTTCCGGAAGATGAGGACTCCGCTGAACTACCACCAACTGGGGTCTGAGAGGTATGTGACCTATACACCCCTAGCACAGTTAATGACTTCTCATTCAGGTTGACCTCCTTGGAAAGCATGTCCAGTGTATAGCATGAAAGAGTGATAAACCACTGAGTTCAACCAAGCAACTATTTGCTTCCTGAAATTCTACTAAAAAATGTTTCCAAGTGGTAAAATATCCTTGTAAAAGTCCACAAAGGTTGAAGAAGCCTTGAAAAACAAACGATTTGTTGCATTATCAATTGATTCTCCAGCAATGACCCTATTGCCTCGACTCGTTTCCAAATAGAAGAAGCCACCATGCGGATAAAAGTTACGAGGATGCTTGACAAAGAACGAACGAATGAAAGGTTCTTGCACAGCCATGACTTCAGTAGAACATAAATATTATGAGATAGAAATGATACAAGATATCAAAATTGAGCTAGTGAAGGCAATACAAAACAAAAAGAATGCAAGAAACATGAACAGATAATATAACATTACCCAGAACTTTTAATGCTAGACTGTCATGCACCCATGGTAATGTGCCCAAGGTGTCATGTACATTTCATTTTGTCTGGAAGGAAGAAAAAGATTTTCAAGAAGAACAAAGCACTCAAACTGGAATAGACAAATGAAACATATATTATGAACAAAAGTAGAAGAGACAATAATCTGAAAACCATAGACTATCCATCTAAGATAGTGTCAATATCAGGATTAAAATTCAAACTATGGGCATAAACCCCCAAAATTCTAAAATATGTCACATAACAGATATCAGAAAATGTAAACCCTAACAGGAATAGAATAATTAGAAAATGAAAACCCCAAAACTACAAAGAGAATTTGGTACCAGATATCAGAAACCAGTAACCCTAACAGGAATAAACAGAGAAACAAACTCAATATAAAGGCAAAAAAAGCAAGAACTCGGCAATTACTCACCCCCAAAAGAAGACACAGCAGAACCATCTTATCACAATCATAATAGGCGCCAAAACCATCTTTGCCTGACGCGATGAACGAGAGAGATACGAAGGAAGGACTGCACAACTGTAAAAGCAAATCTTCATCATTTAATACCAATCGAACCCAATGGACGAACGAAACGAAGTACAACCTTGTGAGAAAATAACGAGCAAGATTCGGTTAGGGTTTGCAAATGGAACTTGCTGAGGGAAAAACGAGGTACAGAGACGTACAGTGGCGCCAAACACAGAGCTCGTAGTTCAGCCCAAAAATTGGTTTAAACTAAAATAAGTATATGGGGGATCAATATTCTGAAACAAAAAATAGAATAAAAGAAGTCGCAGACATCTTCAAAAATTAGAACGGTGTTCAAAATATTGATCTGGTCAACTTGGAAAATTTATTTGAACCAGGATTGAATTAGAAAACGGGGAAATTTGGGTAGTGCAATCACCAATCACTCTTGCAAGTGCTTAGATGCTTACTTGTTTGAGAGCCTCTCAATGCGTACTCGAATGGTGGAATCCGGTAATGTCCTAAAGGCATATAATTTCAATTCGCCATAAATGATAGGGCAACCTCGTTTGCTATTGTCAATGCTTCTTTATCCCAATATAACATAGCAAGTGAGATTCCACCTCCTCAGAACACTTACGTGGAGTTCTGCATCTTCCACTGTATACTCATCCTAAAAAAGGTCGCTATCCTCCACCAATCCTTGTATAAAACAAAGAACTTCATTTAGAAGTTATATTCTGAATTACGGACTCTTAAGCTTGCAGTATGTGACTATAATAACGACATGAATAAATGTGTTACTCGAATCCAACATTGAACTTCGACAAAGTCATAGTACGAATATCAGTTCAGTCCAACTTCCCTGTACAGTCAAAAGCATTGTTTCTACATCAGTCATCAGCATCTCTCTCTCTCTCTCTCTCTCTCTCTCTCTCTCTCTCTCTCTCTCTCGAGTAATGCTGTTGTGATACAGCCCACGTACAAATGTATCATTTAATAAAAGAACAAAGTATATGTCTATATTTAGGAAAATACATATACACAAGGCAAGAAACACTACGGTTGTAGATAAAGTGATTACAAACTGAACCACAAAAAGGATTTTATTTTTTAGTCAAAGAAGATGAAGATACCTTGAAACGCAAGAGTCCACCCTATGAACTGCCTCAGCCACAATCTCACGTGCACCCCCTAGAGTGCACATATAGTAAAATCCCTCATCTGGATGCAAATCAGCCTTGTGACTCTGAAACTTCCAGCACAGAAAGCAACCCAGTAATGCCATCCCACCAAATCCTACAACATTCAAGCAGGCACAACACCATACAAATACAAATTATAAATCTTGCCAAACAGATCTAAGCCGAAGCAGCGAAGCTAAAGCAAAACCAGAAATGCAAACAAAATAATTCCAATCCGTTCAGCAAACGGCCCAACATTAATAATAGCCATCTCTCCATAGCAATTACTCTGTAACTCGTTTCAAATGGACGAGCATTCTCTACCAAAACTACCCTTCCCTAAAATTTTCAAACAACCCACGGAAATAAAAGTCCATACACTTTTCTTTACACCTCAACTTGCCCAGCCAAAATTAGTAAACCCGCAGGTACAACAGACCGAACATAAGAAATCACTCTTCATCGAACCTATCCTCTTTTAAATTTCCAACCAAATCACAGCACGGAAACCCTAGTAGCCCTACAAACTCCCAAACCCTAGTGGCCCTACAAACACCCAAAGCCTAAAGTCCAGGAAAATCCGACTAAGAAAACCCCCTAAATTTTGCAAACCACAACCCTTGAAACTCAGTTCATTCACATAACATCTAACACCCACCTCTCGAATCAGGCCGAAATAGAGGAACCATACAAACGACATGAAACATCACCGGAAAAGTCTCTAGCAAATATTTCAGGGAATATAGAAACAATCTTACTTAACAATTGATAGGTCAAACTTTATCCATGTCATGTAGATATCTTGAAGTACAAAACAAATTGACAACACTCCATTTGATTAAATTACAGATGTTAAGCTAGACATTGGAACCTAGCAGCATTTTCAACTTTTTAATAGCTAATAGTTTGTAAATTGATCTGGACACAATAGGACTGTCGATTTTTTGACACGGCCCCAATAACAGCAGAAATCGGAATTGACATAAGCAAACGAAAGTTGTAATTCATTTCCAATCGAATCAGAGGTAGCTACTTCAAAGTGCATCGCAAGGTTCAATGATCAGAGGAATGGGGTTGTCACTTATCACTAGCATATTTGTGCAATTGGTAGACATCTTTACATTGTCTTGTGATTTCGTAGAAAGTTTTTTAAAACAAAGCATCGGACCATTAACTATATTCTATTTCCTCTCTATTTTAGCAAAATCCTAAAAGCTAATGCAATACTGGTGTTTACCTTTTAAAGGTCAGGGTATACATAATTTTCACCTCGAAGAAAACGAAAACTATCTTTCCCAATAGTAAACAAAATAAGATGACTATGGTTTCTCATCACCGATTCTACTTGGTAGAAGGAAAAACGACACACCTATATGTACCTGTAAAACACATAGGGGAAAGAGAGTTTTCCAGAAAATTTTCAATTGTAGGAATGTTTGTGTTGGAAAACCGCTTAATCCTTGGAAACCTTGGTGCGATTCTTCTAAGGTTGGGATTCTCCGAATCCTCATCGGGATTCTTTGTGATCGTGTGGGATCATATTGGCTTACTTTATTTTGCACTCTCTATCCTTGGATAAAACAACATTGGATCTTGCCATATTAAACACAATTTCATCTAATTTACAATAAAACAAAACAAAACAGCCAAGGCACTTGGTTATATCCTTCATGCCAGATTTATAGTTCTAATAAAGACTAATCTGCCGTTATTTGACACACAAATTGCTTTGATTAAGATCCTATATAGTGGAACATAGCAACAGAAAGTGAAACTCTTGCACAAGAATGAACAATAAATATCCCTGATATCGTAAGAACTAAGAAGGGAAGCAATGATATTGTCACAACCTAGGCACATTAACTGTACACTCAATTGTGCATAAAGGCAATTCACAACAAAAAATAGTTACAACCCACTTCGAATAGCCTCTACAGAAAAATTAGAAATCATCCACTATCCTAGTGTAATATCTAACATAAAGCAATCAATAAGACCTCTTTCACCATTTAATCTTCTGCCCAAGCTCACATTTTCACCCAAGTCCTAAAGCAAGGATGGTCGCCCCCTCAGCTGCTCCCCAGAATCACACACCCAGTACGCTAACGCTAAGCTTCTCTGCATAGAGGCAGCAAAGCTGAGTGGCATGACCTAGACACATACAAGTAATTCAATAGAACTACTTCCTTACCAAAACATAGACGAAATCAAATGTAGACCCAAAGGATAGACCACATCAAATGTAGACCGCATTAAGAGGTAGCTGTGTTTATAACCCAAAAGGTCGACCCAAATCACACACCTAGTTTTAATACTGAAGATGCCCCTTCCCTTTGGCCAATCAAATGTAGAACGCATCAAATAGGGATTTTCTAAACAAAATACCCCAACCAAAACATAACACTGGGTGTTAATGAGTCCAAAAACAGCCACTGGCACTTCCTAGTTCCTCTTAGTGATGTCATTAGTTTGAATCTGACCCGTAACACATTAAAGAGAGGACATACTACTAATAGCAATCTAGGCCACATTCAAATTATTAAAAACGTAGATGAATGACCTCAAGACTGATTGAAACAAACTTTACCTTTTTGTGCTCCAATCAACTCGAAAGGGAGCTTAATGAACTGAAATCAATTTAGCTCAATAAGTTATACCAAATGCTCTCCCTTGACTACAAACTCAAAGGGAGCTTCATAAAAGACGTACTTTGTTTTCAGGTCAAAAGGTTCCAAACTTTGAGAGGTTACAGAAATGTCCCGTGTTTGTACTTTTCTGAACGGAAAACAACAGAATGGGTGTAGAAATGAGAACTCACTATTGTGATGGCAGCTATAGGCAGCGACTACTACTGGAACAGTAGCGAAAAGTTTCCAGAAAGATGCCTGATCAACAAGTTCGGGCAACAAACGTGGCATTCCAATGCTTCCATTTATCACTTTAACAATAGCCACTCCTGCTGTGATCACCACAAATACAACATCCAATCCCAGACACAAGGCTGATGTATATTTCAACGAATCTGGTTAAAAACAAACCAACACGCGATAGTTATTGACAAAATTCAAGTCTTGCCTGTAAAGAGAATGTCCTGTTCCCCTATGGATTGACCTACCAACATTTTCCCTCAGCCCTCCAGCAGTGATTAGATTGTAGAAAGATCCATGTTGATTTCAATGACGCGGGTGTCTCTCATAAACCCAACGCACAAATGGAACTTGTGATTTTGATATTCCTTTTTCTTCCTAGATCAGCGTAGCACACGATTCCAATGAGTCCAACCCCCGCATGTGATGTATGATTCACCAATCCACAGAAAACATGTTTTTCAATCATTGACTCAAACCCATACAAATGAGTCCAACCCCTTTTCTTTTCTTCCTTTTCTTCCTACACAATCACAGAGAGTCAATTACTTCTTGTGATTTTGATATTCCTTTTCTTCCTAGATCAGCGTAGCACACGAATCTAATGAGCCCAACCCCCGCATGTGATGTATGATTCACCAATCCATAGACATTCCACAAGTCCTTTTAACAGATTCTTACCTACTCAAGATTTATGACTCTCTTTTGTGGCAAAGCAGTTGAGAAGATAGAGAGACGGTCATTGGATTTGGATAACCAATTCCTAAGCCTTTCGGTTCTCCATTTTCATTCCTCCAACTCCTCTAGTAATTAAATCACAAAGGTAATTCAAGCTTTTGCACTTATCCTTAGCAGCTACATAATTAACATACACCACTTCCAAGACATTTGGAAGCGAAAAACCATGACTAATTTAACCAACTCTACTTCATATTCCGCAACTATTATGCAACCACAAAATAAAAAACGAACATGCATTGCATTTTATAGAACATGCAGACTAAGCAATAAGACGAAAGAAAATGAGTCATCAGGCATTCGTGTTGTCGAGATGATCTATTTTTAAAAAGGTATTTTCAATTATGGAATCATTTCTTCAAACTACTATGATCTAATATACAAGAGTAAGTCAGAAGATAAGCACACACTAAAAAACCAACCCAAGAGAAATCCGTTAAATACAAAAACCAAACAACTCAGTTCTATAATCAATTTGATCATCGAAATTGTTTGGAAAACTTAATTAGTTCAAGTAAAATGTCAGAACTTTTTCTTTAAGCTTTTTCTTTAATTTTCCTTTCAACTTGTTTGCAACTAAATTCTTTTTAGCATGAAGCAATTCAACTTCCTCCTATCCATAAATGCTTTTTAGCCTTTTTTTAGCATAAACCAGACTTTCTATGGTATTGGTGCAGAATATGAGTAGTATTTTATACCGGCAAACATTAACTTGTGCTTTGAACAATATGATTTCAACTAAAGAAGCTCTCCATCTAGGAGAATTTCCTTTTGTAATTGAAATGGTGCTTTCCTTATATTTGTCACAGCCTACTTGAGGCAACTACTCTGTAAGCAGTAAATACGGCGCTAGCTAGTTACCCCCAACTTTTATTAGAACCTTCAATCACAAACTGAACAAAGTTTGACAAGTGCATGAATAATTTTCATTACAAATAAGAGTGGTGGTAAGGCCCCATCCCTGAAAATTTCAGTTAGCCAGCATAAAATGAGCAAAGGCATACTGAATGAGCATTTATCCACCTTTGGCAAGAATGAACCGATTCAAACCCACAACAAAAACACTCATTTCAAAGCAATAGCCCCAGGTCCAAATGATAACACCCTGGTACACTTCTTATGCAATATTGATCACTTTCGGGCTACATATCAACAAGTGTACAAAAATTAGTACTTTTTTCCCTACAAAAGACACACTCCAAGTAAACGAAGAGGTTCTCACCTTCGCAGAATGGAATCGGGAAAAATCGCCACGTAACCTATCGCAAGAAAATCAAAAGTAAAATAGAACGGAAACATGATTAAAAATCTCTAAAACTATATAAAACGAAAATAATACTGTCCATGATAAGATACCATGACTGGATCAGTCGCGTTTGAGTCCTGATTTCGCAACAAACATTAGGACTCATAGCCATTCGATTGTTATAGAGAGTGTGCAGATCCGCTGAGAGAGAGCGCCAGAGGACCGTCGAATCGTCGGAGAGGGGGAAGAAGTTGCAAACGTCTCTGGAGAGAGTGAGAGAGAGCGAGAGAGGGAGAGACGTACTAGCTTTTGATATCTTCAAAGTCTGAGAGCATTCAAGGGCTCTGGCAAGAATAATGAATACGCCACCGACCATCTCACCGTAAATATCCCACAAGTTCAACGCGTGCAAAACAGGCGCATAAGTGAAAAGACAATTTCGCCGCAACGATTTACACCTGCAGGTTCTCCAATCGAAGGGTAAATTCGGAAAACTGGCAAAAGACGTTGGATGGCAGATTGCGTAATTAAGCCCAAATCGAAGGGTAAATTCGGCAAAATTTCAAGTCGAAAACAACGATGGAATTGGCTTTAAGCTTCTTTTTATAGGTTTTTGGATACGTGAAGTCAAGATGTAGAGCAATTTTTCAGTATCTACTCCGCCGTTTATTTTGGCTTTATATTGTTTGGATTTTGAACGAAAAAAATAAGAGAGAGAGAGAGAGAGTGAGGAGAGGGTGTTTTAATCTCGGCCGTCCAATACCCTTTTGGATGGCTCGGATACAACGTTTGGTTACCACGTAGGCTCGGCGCCTCGGCCACATGGTACCCGGTCGTTACCCAAATTTTTTCCTGTAGTTTTTCTTTCAAATGAACCCAGCTTTAATCAATTTAACAACATTTACTATATATTACGCCAATCAAAAAACAAAAATTACGTGCTTGGATTTTAGGTTCGTCTCAATGGGTCCGCAAGTTCGAATTGTTTTAGGAAACTATTTCGTTGAAGTTTTGGACTGGACCACCAGAGGTGTAGTACTTTGGCCAGTTGTTAGTTGCGTGCGTCTCCATTTCTCTTATATTTCCATGATCGAATTTGTGTACGTCGTAGATCTCGTTCAACTTTCGCGTAAAAAACCAAATCAATCGAAAACTTTCTAATATCTGATCGGACCAAGACCAACTTATATCGAGAAATGGGTTCTTCAAGTTGTAATCTAGCTAGTGTGCCAACTTATTTTGTTGCCCTTTAAATGTTCTCCCGATTAGATATTATTCAGTTTCGATTGATTTTGATTTTTTAAGTAGCTATTGAACTCAACAAGTCTATAATGTGAATGCATCTCAACTACCTAGGCACCCTGTGCGATCGTACCCAAAAGGATAAAACACGCGTAGGGATTTGTTTGTTTGGGGGATTTGCTGTTGGAATCTAATCTTACGAGTCTTGAAAATTTAGTTTTTGGTGCTTTAATTCAAAATAGGATCAGAGTCTATATTCCAGTGCCGTACCAATTTAGAAATCTGATAGCATGATGGGATTCTATACTTCCTCCATCAAGATATTATTGAGATGATTGTTCTAACAATTGCGACATATCGTTTTATTTTTTGAGAAACCAATAGAGGCTTTTCTTATGTTCTCGGGTCGCCACTTGGTTTTAAGAACTAAGAGATCATGAACAAGATTCTCATAGCGAGCTTGTGGAACATCTCAACAAGCGGGTGCTCCACCTCGGGGCAGAGGAGCAAACTCTGTTGCACAATGCCCGTCTTATGTGTGTTGCCCCAAGTTTATTAAGGCCCATGTACATCGAACGATTTCTGACATCTGTATTCGAATCTTTGCATGGATGTCTGTGTTCGATTAATGAGAATCGAAATAGCAAGTGGTGGAATTAAAGTAGAAAGCTCACCGGGTAGAGCATCTTTAAGAAACTGGATTAAGAGGATTGATGGCTGGAAGTTCTTTATGATAATAAAAAAAGATTGATTATTGAACAATTGCAAAATATTTGTCTTCAAACTTTGTCAATCAATTTGCAAGACCATTCATTTTTCTTCTGATTAATAATGGATTTAAATGATACTGATTTTTTTTAGAAGGTTAGAGGTTAATTCCCCATAACCCACTTAATTATATAATTGCTGACTAATGAGGGACAAGAGAATCCTTTTAAATACTCACACAAACCAAACCTTCCCGATGTGGAAAGCCAGCCCATAACGCAAACCCGAGAACCTCACTCATTCTTCGGAAGAGTCCAACGGCATGAAATGATTGGCCCCTTTCCATAGTTGAAGTTGGCCAACGATTTGGTTTTTTTTAGCAGAGGCCAGAGGGTAAGAGGGCAATCTCATTTAACCATTTAACTAAGCAATTGTTAAAGATCCTGTTAGCTAGAAAGAAAAGTGATACTGAAGATGAAACCCAAATGGGTCAACTGTGCAATTAATGCAGTCAATGTTTTTTAATCGGTAGCTACTTTATTGATTACGGCAAATGTAAAACATCATAAAGAGCTTTCTTACTCATTCAGTCCGGGAAATTTCCTTCCTAGGTTGCAGGTAATTCAATGGATAGAGTGTATTTGGCCAGAACATGAGCCACCCTATTACAATCTCTAGAAACAAAAGAAAAAGAAACATCATGAAAAAAATTAGGAACGCTAATAGTATCTCTAATTAATGATCACCGCTAAGCTTGAGTTGTCAATTCAACATGCTAAATGAAGAAGAACAGACCAAAGGGTGAAACCCCTCTCTTTCAGAGTACAAATGATCGCATTTATTTCGACACATATTTATTTAGCTATTTTAAGCTTTGGTGATCAACCTTTTCTAGCAGCGGCCATACGGGCATCAGATTCTTTACTCCGCCACTGAAAATAAACAACCATCTTATCTCTCGGCGGTAACTTGTCCTTGATCACTGGGTGGTTGCGGATATTTTCCATCCAAACAGTGATGGATGGGAATAGGATTGGGTCTACAATTTTCATGGACCCAACTTCCTCCCAAACAGGAAGCAAGTAAGAGATCCATCCAAGTGCAATGTCCAAATACCCAATATTTTCCCCTCCAAAAAACTTGGATTTCCCTTCGATCAACACTTCTTCTATCTTCTCCAAGGACTCCATGGCTTGTTTCAGATAGTCTTCTTTTTCTTCTTCAAATTGGGTGCACATAGACCTCCATGCATTCATCATAACCTGTCACAAACAAAAATTACTACTCATTCCAACAGTATGATAGTACTAAATTTTTAATGGAAAACACTTTTGTATATTGTATATAGAACAACATGTACGTGTGTACGAAATACAGCACGTACGCGTCTCATCACAACAACACGTATTGTTGTTTCCTGTCGGTCTTTCAACCCAAAACATCCACTCTGACAATAAAAAATGTTGCACTAACGCGCATGTCACTCGATAAGTCATCCAGAGTTTAAGAATTGTCATAACAAGAATTGCAACCGAAAAGCCTGTTATTTGGGAAAAAAATGACCAAAAACAGCTAGCCAATCAAAGTTGTACGGGTTTCTGTAGAATACGGAAATAAAAAACAGAATGCAAATGATATTGCAAATTCTTCACTCACTCTTTTTCTCCAAATAACTTTACCTGAATTTGGTAACGCATATTTCGAGTCTCACTTTGATAATTAGAATCGCCAAATGTATACAAATTAATTTGTTAAAAGACCGTACAAAAACTTAGGCCAACCACATTCCGGTGAATACTCCAACACAAAATGTCCAGTTCGATCGAATTAAATTTTGCAATAACATAGTTATAATTAATACTATATTAGTAATATAAAAGTACATGGATCCATAAAAAAAATGTTAGAAATATATGTGCATTTCTTATTTTTCGAAATGAAAGAGGGGAATTGGGCTGTTTCAATTTAGCCCGATGTATCAATTTAGTCCCACATCGGACAAATGAGACTTGAGGCGTGTTCAAAGGATCTAAAGGTTAACAATGCACAACCTAGCACAGTTATACCGTGTGCTTTACTTGATAGTCTGATACAGTACAAGAGAGTTCGACTGGTGGTTGAAATTTTAAAATTAACGATTTTATTGTTGAACCAGACTGGAGCATGGACCTGACGACGGTTTAGCTGGTTGATCAGGGTTTAACTGGACTTGACGATGGTTTAACTGGTCGATCAGGCTAGGTCGTCCAGTCTAGTTCAACAAAAAAAATCATTAGTTTTTCTAAATGAACGGTTTAACCGATCCAATAGGCCGGGCTAGTCAAATCCGATCCGATGCCGGGCCGGTCAGATCTGTTTAAGAAGGCTTATTTTTCAAAAACCACTCGAGCGAAAATTTTACACATTCAACCGTTTCGGTTGAGCGGTTTTTATAAAATAAGCCGGTTTTGAAAAGCTAACGGTTCTATTGTTGAACCGGACTGGAGCATGGGCCGGTCGATTGGCCGGTCTGGTTCTAGTTTTTAAAATATTGCTCCCGACCAATCAGTTTATACAAAATAAGCGATTCTAAATCAGATCGAAACAAAATTGGTCTGGAAATGGATATCATCAAAAGTGGGTCAAAATACCAGCAAAAAAAAGGTGGGTGAACAATTTTACAAGACAGACAGTAGGATACTGAAAATTGAAAAAGTTCAAAGCAAGGATCAAGTAATTGATCATCACCTTCTCGTCTGCAACTTTAGCCCAAAATCTCGCCATGGCTCTGTCATAAGGATCTGGAGGCAAAATTGGAAATTGGTTCCACGTCTCATCGATGTACTCGAGAATTCCAAACGACTCGAGGATCACTTTTTCGCCATGAATCAGCACTGGCACCTTCTTGTGAACCGGGTTCAGTTGAAGAAGCAGAGGAGTCTTGTTAAAGATGTCTTCTTCAATGTATTCATACTCCACACCCTTCAGTCTCAGAGCCCACTCCACTCTCACGGTAAATGGGCTCGCCCACAATCCCAAAAGCTTTACTTCTCCCTTGCTTTCCATATCAGAGAGAGAAAAGAGACTGATGGTTTAATACTTTAATTGCTAAAGTGTGGTTGTCTTTATAAATAGCTAGAAATCCAATTATTCAGAATTAAAGGAATTTGAGTCGAACTTGGCAATCTTTAAGACGGCAATCTTGACTTGTTGGGTTGTTTAGGAAGACGGAGTGGATTCTCTTCTGTTGTTATTTGAGCACTAGGGCTCAAGGTTGCGTGTACACGTTGAACTTTAACCAAAAATGAAATATTGGCGGCAGCTAAAAAGGCAAGGAGTAATTGTGTGGCAGCAGTTAAAAGGACAATTTGGAAATTCAAAATTATGAGCCGTCTCAAAAACTAATTAATACTAAAGTGTTATTCTCTCTTTCTATATTAGAATAGATGACAGTCCGGCCCAAATGTGTGGAACCCACTTAGGCAGCATTTGCAAAACCGTTCACTTTCAAAAATTCTACGACCACACACTTGTCAGACAAGTGGACACACTTGTCACAAAGTGATTGCTCTGTTCTCTTTAGGTGGTGACATGAAGACATGGCCGACTTTTGATATCTTACTCGCACTATCTCACTTTGATAAAAATAAAAAGCAAGTTCTCTAATATGGTTAATAGCTTTGCCCATTAGGGCCCGTTTGGATGGAGTTAAAATTTTTGGGGAGTTTTAGAGGGGAATAAGATAAGAAGTTGTATTATTTTTTGAGGGTTGACCCATATTGATGTGATGTTTATGGAGGGGATAAAAAAAGTAGATTGTTTGAAAGAGAGATTAAACCTGGGGATAACTTTTGACTTGGTTTGGATGTTTTATAAGTAAGAGGGGATAGATGATTGAAAAAACAGTAAAATGACTATTTTGCCCTTGTGGTATACCAAACTTGATTATGCATTAAATTAATTATATAATTACAAAACTTAATCTATTTAATAAATTTTGGACAATTTCAAGCTATATTAATTTATTTCATTAAAATTTTGATTTTTTAATAATTTTTTTTATTACCACATAATTTACATTAGACAACAAATAAAACAACAAATAATGACAATAATAACAACTACTAAAAAATAACAACTTCACACATGCTTTAAATTATTTTTTTGCAACTATATTACCCACAAGTAAAGGCAACGCAACAATAACAACTAAATGAGTTATACGTAGTAATATTTTTTGATCGGCAAATGTGTTTATAATATGAACAAATATATATATATACGTGTCTCTTCTTAAGCTCCACCATAGGCTTATATTAGTAAATAAAAACGAGAAGGTTCTTTTAGATTTTACCCATTTTTCTCTTCATCTCTCTCTCTCTCTCTCTCTCTCTCTCTCTATATATATATATATATATATATATATATATATACACCAATTATCCTGTCAAGGATCCCGGACCGAAGGGTTTTGGGTGTTTTTAAGGGTT
>JAXBDA010000632.1:0-76580 GCA_036023075.1 Gaultheria prostrata | reverse complement strand
ACCACGTATTTTTGGCTTTATTCAAAAAAAATTTAGTTTTGACTATAATTTTATACTCTTTAGATTCGTCTCGTCGAAAGGAACCAATAAACCACAAAAATTTGATGCAAAATTAACATTTGCGAAAGAAATTTGAATAAAGACAAAACGAATAAACCAAAAAACCTGTTTATGTTTATTTGCCAAAGGAGTTACTGTTCCGATAACTCAAAAAACCCAAAAAGTCAGCTTATTCCCATAACCGAGGCAATCACTATCTCACAATACATCACATAAAAAGTCGTGAAAAGCCAAAAAACTCTCTTAGCAGAACACCCCCTTAAATTTGATTAGCCATGAACGTATGAGTAATACATCTTTGTACCCCCTTCATTTTCAAGTCATTCATTTTTTAAAAAATTGGCTTTCAAATTTTCAAACATCCTTTTGCATCCATTAAAAAGTGAATTACAAAAAAGAGAGCGGAGAATTTGCTGAAAAATTGGACACATATGAAGTATTAGGTGCTATATTTAATTACCAAGACCAATTTGGTGTTTGAAGAATTAGCGAATTGCTTGTGCCTATGACACTTCTATTATGTTTAATCACATGTTACATTACACATTCATTTATTTCAATACAAAACATTTTAAAGTATAATGTTAGTCTCGATGCAAAATATTTTTGTTGCAAAATGTTAGTCTAGCTAATTATCTATGCTTGTGGTACTCAACAACACAAAAAATTATTTATTTTATCCACTATGGCTATCAATTTTCTAATAAGAATAAGAAGAACACCTAACCCGTGCGTATAGTACTACCAATGATTATCCAAATCCCATCAAATACAAAGTTGCATTCGTAAGATACAAATTAAACTATGATGTAACTCATAAAATTCAAACCAAAATCTGGTTTGCATACTTTCAAACTTACCATAAAAAATGGTGAACGATAGAGTTAAATCCATAATTAAATTTAGCCAAAAAGTTTGCTCCACATATTTCATATTTTGCAAAAGTATCATAGCCCCCAATTTTTTTATGAACGTACATACTAGAGAAAAATTAGGAACATAAATGACAGCATAAAATATGTTACGCGTGTGGTTATAGTCCATTGTACCGGTAACCATTGGGCTGCTAGGCTTGAGAAAATAGAATAGGCCTATTTTAGCTGAAAAAGCAAAGTAAATTTTTTTTTTTCGGCATTAGCTAGTTTCGTGTCAAGTTTTTGTGTATTATTGGTTCTATTCGACGAAAGGAATTGGAAAAGTGAAAAATTACGATCCAAACTTAATTTTTTTGAATAAAGACAAAAATAAGAAAATATGGTATAATGCCCTAATATTAGCTATTCAAAAGTGTTTTTATTGATTCAGATTTTGAAAAGACCCTAACATATCATTGATTTTCGAAATGAACGATTGTCATGAGAGCGCTACAGGAATTTGGGTTGTGAGAGAATTGACTTTAAAAAAAATGAAAAATTTTATTACTTTCGAAAAAAATGGTGAGAGAGCTGAACCCGAAAAGGGTGGGAAGCATTACACGCGGAATGTTTTCATCTCAAAAAACAGATCCGAAATTTTGAACTCAAAACCGCAGTGCGCATTATTTTTGTTTCACTTTCACAGCCCGCCAAACACATCCCTCCTCCTTTTCCACTTCCACCGTCGATCCAAAGGTGATCAACGGCTCAAACTTAATCTATCAATGCGACGCGGATCGATCTTATAAGCCGTGCGATTATGATCAAAACCAACGATCAAGATTAAATCCCTTCCGCTTTCTACTTCGCCCAATTCCATCTATAAATAGCCCCAAAATACAGTCCTACTTCCAAATCAACCATTCCTTCATCTTCCACTCGAAATCCTAATCTCTCAAATCTCAATCACTTTTGAAAATGTCTGGTCGTGGCAAGGGAGGCAAGGGGCTGGGAAAGGGAGGAGCAAAGAGGCACAGGAAGGTGCTGAGGGACAACATCCAGGGCATCACCAAGCCTGCCATTCGAAGGCTCGCCAGAAGGGGCGGCGTGAAGAGGATTTCTGGGCTGATCTATGAGGAGACTCGTGGAGTTCTGAAAATCTTCTTGGAAAATGTGATTCGTGATGCTGTGACCTACACTGAGCATGCTAGGAGGAAGACGGTGACGGCCATGGATGTCGTCTATGCGCTCAAGAGGCAGGGAAGGACCCTCTATGGCTTTGGTGGTTAGGTTTTCTTAGGATATTGGATCTATGTTTAGCTAATGTCGTGTTCTCTCCATATATCTCTGTCTCTCTATGTGCTTTCAGGTTTTTAGGGTTCTGTAATTGTTGTTGATTTCAAGAAGTAATGGAGCATACATTTTGTTTGCAGTTTATGGTTTATCGGCCTTGGTGCTTTCGTTTGCTATTTATGATTTTCCGTCTATACAATTTATATCCACCAGAATTTCTTTTCAGTAATTGAGTTTGCTTCCCTTGATGAATTTCAATTTACAAGTTCGAAATTCAACTCCCGTCAATTTCCTCTCATTCCCTTTACGATAGAATAGATATATGTTCAGTAATTGCGTTGTAAAAAAAAGAAAGTGGGAGTAAGGTTTATTATTTATATTTGGAAAATGATTATTGCACTGGATTTTTTTTTTATGAATGTTTACTTAAAAATTTTAAATTACACAAAATGAAGTTATCAAAACAGAATAAATACTACAATTTAAAAGAGTATTTGTAAAAAAAAATGCCAAAATCAGTTTATTTATTTATTTTTGTCCATGTTTGAAAAATTACCAAAATCTACGACACTAAAAACTGTAACAGAGCACACAGACTCACAGCCCCAAAGACACGTACTGCCAAAGCAGACTAATACAAAGTCAGCGTAGAGTTCGTTGTCGATTTAGTAGTAGAGTATTCTAACGGACACCCAGCTTAAACTATTAGCAAAACAATACAGATGAAATCCACAAAAAAACACCCATGCAGGAGTTAAGAATCCCACAAAGCGGATAACAAGTCTCCAAAAGGAGACAAATAGAACAAAAACAACAAAAAAGAAACTAAAAAAACCACCGGCTGGAAAAACCTTGTCACCATAGCCGCCGCCGCCCGTTCCGCTGACTTATTCGCCGGTGAAGCACCAAACCGAGCCCTAAACTCCAATCTTCACCAGATTTGAACCCACAAGACTGGAAGAAGAGGGTGTATTTCAAACTATGGAAGGAGAGTGAAACGGAGATGGAGGAAGTGGATGGAAGCCGGAAGGGAACGGATGAGGTGGAGGCCAGAGAGAGAGGGGGTGGGGGAGGCGGCTGTGGTGGCGGCAGACCACCCCAGAAAGCTGTATAGATTTAGGATTTTTACTTTCTAGAGGGAGAAGGGACACTCTCTCCGTACACGGGTTAAAGTGAGTAGATTCAATTATGCAGAGGCAGATGCATTTGATCCATAGGATCCACGGGAATCGGACTTACGCGACCCGTATTTGATGATGTACCCAGGTCACATTCTATTGTGTACATTGTTTACCATTTAGAAAGCTTGGGTGTCGGCTCTACACGCTATGTGGTAATATTCAGCACGCATCTTGGTCGTTAAAAGTATTTTGGATAGTACGCATCTTGGTCGTTAAAAGTATTTTGGATGGTCCGAATTTTAAAAAGAAGAGAGAGAAAGAGAAGTGAGGAAGGGATTTTGGCTAAAAAAATAACCTAAACTTTTCTCTATTTTTTGGTACTTTAAATGCTTGTACTCAACACATGAGTACAAATATTTAAAGTACCAAAAAGTAAAAGAGTTTAGTTTACTATTTAGGCCAAACCCCACCAAAATTTAGCCGTGAAAAATACTTTTGAACTGTCAAAATACATGCTCGGGCACCACATTTGCGTTTGGGGTACCCTATTCGCACGAAAATTTTCATTTGTTAGCATAAATAAACTCACTCCACGTGTTGATAGCCCAACCACCAACTTGCTCAAGTTGTTTTTTACTCACTGCCTACGAATGGCGACACAAAAAACTCAGTGCGATATCACTTTCCATCTCATCTCTCTAGATTCCAGTAGAATACGCCCAACCACCCAAGCCTACCGCCAGTTCCCAGCTCACTAGCCGCCGGCGTATTTGGCCGGAAATTCCTCGAAATCTCCGTCGCTCTGGCGTGGTTTTGAACATGGGTATGCTATGCGACGACGCCGTGGTGATCCAGAAAGGAAACAAGCCAGGTGAACCCCACGTCATCACCATCAATTGCCCCGACAAGACTGGGCTTTCCTGCGACATTTGCCGAACCATTCTCGATTATGGCCTCTGCATCACCAAAGGAGGTAATAAATCCAATCAATTTCTCGATTGTTCAATTCTACTTTTTTATTTTTTTCTCTCGATGTTTTCTCTGTTAGTACTGTTTTTTGATTGTCCTATAGCCTATATGGATATTCATGTGGGTAATTCTCAATGCTTCCGCAAGAGATTCTGATCCATGCATTAATTCAAACATAATTTGGTTTCCTAGTACTCAATTTTGTTGTTTCTGTGTAATTTGGTGGTTGAAACTTGAAAAGACCCAAGAGGTAGCAAAAGCTAGACTTCAACTAATTAATGACTTTCCAGTTAAAAACAAAAAAAAAAACTAATTAATGACTTTTAGTAACGTCAATGTTCTGAGTTATGTTAAAGCTTTTGGGCATATGTGAAATGGGTCTTTGATCTTAAGCTTAACTCAAGTGGTTGTAATAGCTTTTTAGGTGGAGGTTTGGGTTTGAGCTCATGGAGAAGAGTCGAACGCACAGTTGTGCTAATCTATAATATTAACTGACAAATATTGTATTCGTTGCCTGCAAAACCAAAAGAAGATTTTGGACTGGGAATTTTTCTCTGCTTATATGCTTATGGTTTCAGTTATTTTAGTTTTCCCTAATCTGTAATGCGAGGATTGTTATATGGTTGCACACAAAGTATAATTGGATTTTACACGCAAAAAAGGCAACTACGGCCAGTTAGTCCACCCAAAATAGGCATTCTTGGAGGGTTACATTGAGTAAAGACCCAACCTTTGACAAAATTTGGCTGGACCTTTGGGCTTAAGAAATTGAATATATGATTTATTGGGTTATAGTTTTGACTGATGTAATGTCTTCTATCTGTTTTTTTTTTTGTGTTACAGATGTTTCAACAGATGGGAGATGGTGCTACATAGTGTTATGGGTGGTTCCCCACTCTAGCATCCCTATAGTGAGATGGCCAAATTTGAAAAACCGCCTTCTATCTCTGTCTCCATCTTGTACAGTCTCATTTTATTTAAACCAGCCATCTCCACGCTCCGTGCCATCTCCAGTTTATCTGCTTGCATTTTGTTGCCTTGACCGAAAAGGATTGTTACATGGTAATGACTAATGACAAATTTCTTTACTGTCAGGCTTAGCATCATTTATTTTCTTTAGAAGTCATAGCCTAACATTAATGCCGTATGTTTTTAGATGTGACTCAAGTTCTTTGTGAGCTCGAATTTACCATTCAAAGGGTAAAAGTGACGACGACACCAGATGGGAGGGTCTTGGACCTATTCTTTGTAACCGATAACTTGTAAGTAGTTGCATTACTTTATCTCACTTTCAAATATTGTTGCCTATTGTTGAATAGCACGAGATACATGGTTAGATCTATTTCCTAAAAGCGTAAGTTTTGGGGATAATAGGTTAAGAGCTCAAGTTGCAGGAGGTTTGGGGTTCAAGTCTCTCACTTTTTGCATTTGTTTCTCATCTGCATTATGTTTCTCCCCTTTGCATTCTTTCGCTGTATGTATGGATGTTCCACATGCAAGACGGGATTGCATATGAGGCAGGGTGTTGAGTAGTTTGATTTACATTGTTGTCCCATTTCCTAATAGCTTAAGCTTTTGGGACAATTGGTTACTTAAGACCTATATCTTTTGAAAAAGCATCACATTGGATCGGATCACATGCTGACCATGCTATTTAGAAGATGTGTGATTCGGACCTAAAGATTGGTGGACTACTCTATCCTTAGTGGAGGATTTCTAGACGCCCATGTTTATTTGTGATATGCCTCTACGGTGACTTTCATTTCCTCGTCAATGTGGCTGCCTGTTGACATCGCATTGGTGCTAGCAGCTATCATATGATGTTTTCCGCTTGTTTGTTCCTTTCTTTTTATTCAGTACAACCTTCACTCTTCGGCCTCCAATAGATTTTTTGGGTGGGGGTTCATGTCATGAGAATCAAGTCTCTCCACAACAAATTGAGGGTTAGGCTGCGTACGTGCTACCTTGCTCAAACTCTGTGTAGCCTTCTCCACTGGTTTCTCATGTCTTGCTGACCATTTGGATCTATAGCATATTGTATTACCCAAACTTGATCTAAGTGCTTATAACCAGAATGGGATATTCACCTGATTAGCTTTATTTTTAATGTGTTTTGATTTTCTCCTGATTAGGTTTAGAAATTTTAAATGTTTTGCTTACGCCTTCAGCACTATCTAAATCATTTCCTCAGATATTAAAGTTGTCTCCCGGCCCAATTCTTTGTCCGTAAAATTTCTTCTGACATATTTCCTTTTGTGTTCATTAAGCACTTTCTTTCTTCCTGCAAGGATTTGTGGTGAAATTTTGAGGATGTGTTAATTTTGTCGCTGAAAATTTGGCTGCATTTGATTTGTGCTCCATTTTCGTAAAACGGTTTTCTTTAGTACATTTGATGGTATGAAAACATCATTTTACTTCTTTTTGAAGGTTAGCTTTCAATTGAAATCCCTTATGCATTTTCACTGTTTTCTACAATATCATCTCAGGGAGCTCATCCACACGCAAAAGAGACAAGATGAGGCATGTGAACAGTTGCATTCTGTTTTAGGCGACTCATGTATTAGTTGTGAACTTAAGTTGGCTGGACCTCAGTACGATTTTCATCAGGGTTCCTCTTCTCTTTCTCCAGTTGTTTCTGAAGAATTATTTAGATGCGAACTATTGGAGAACGAGATCGGTTCACAGGCTTTTAGCCCTGATATGACAAAATTGAAGTCGGCCAGTGTAAGTATCGACAATTCCCTGAGCCCAGCTCATTCGTTGCTTCAGATACAGTGTATTGATCACAAGGGTCTCCTCTATGATATTATGCGAACATTGAAAGACTACGATATTCAGGTACTTATCTGTTTCTTCCTTCGTGGCTGTGCATCTATTGTATTTATAAGGCTTAGTGGGCATCACTTAGGAGCGTAGTTCAGGAGTTTTTGATAAGTTTGGTTGGTATAATGAGATCTGTATATGACTATGCTTGCTTTTTGTGTGCTTGATGGGATTATGTTGCTGATATATGTTCTGGTTCTTTTATCAGATAGCTTATGGTCGATTGTGTCCAGTTACTAAAGATAAACGCGAACTTGATCTATTTATCCAGCAAAAGGATGGTAAAAAGATTGTGGATCCCGATAAACAAACTGCATTATGTTCTCGTTTGAAGGTGGAGATGCTTCACCCACTGCGTGTTATTGTTGCAAACCGTGGACCAGATACTGAGCTCTTGGTTGCTAATCCAGTGGAGCTATCTGGAAATGGGAGACCCCGTGTTTTCTATGACGTCACTCTTGCACTGAAAACTCTTGGAATCTGCATTTTCTCGGTAAGGAAATTTTTAATTGGGTACGGTAGTGGTTTTGAACCATGAGCCCACTGTGACTTAGCGACATATATAATTCCATTTTTTAAAGTTTTATTCTTGTGCATTTTGTTGATGTTAGCAATGATTGAACTTGGGAAAAATTCAAATTTTCCTCCTATTTTGCAATTTAGTAAAGAGGGTTTCTTCATTAATATTTACTTGCCACATGAGGTGAAATTTTGACAATTTAAATGCCCCTACTTTTTTTGAAAGCTAATTCAAATGGTAGGTTTGACTTGATATAGGCCGGCGATTACTTGCCATTTGAAATGACAACATGTATCATGTATGTCTGTAACGGAGAGTATCAAGATTCCCCCGATGTGGAATTTATATCATATTCGCTACGCCCATGTGCTAACATATTCTAAAGAAGTTGATTAGTGAAACACATTTTAACGGTCTATTGTATTGGCTTATAGGCTGAAATTGGGAGACATTCAACTGCAGATCGGGAGTGGGAGGTCTACAGATTCCTTTTAGATGAGAATTGCAAATTTGAATTGTCAAATATGGTTGTTAGAAATCAGATTGTAGACATGGTCAGAAGAACATTGATGGGCTGGTGAGCTGATCCTTTCTCTTCGTCTTTTGCCTGCCTTCAATTGCTCCCTGTCGCTTTCTGTGTTTCGGCTCCTCGCTGGCTCTTAGGATCAGTGCTTCTGTTAGTATGTATAGTGCATTAACAGTAGCCATGTAAATTTGTAGGGGTTTGAATCACGTTAGATATCCTTTCTAATCGAATGGTGTAATTGATTCTGCTTATTATGTGACCTTTGCAAAGGTGATTCCGAATCATGCTATTTTATACAGTTAGAAGCCTCGTTTAACTCCTAATTTGTTCTTCAACACAACAACATTGTTAGCGACGAAAAGCGAAATAAAAGGCCGAGTCATGGTTCCAGGGAGTCTCAAAACCCAGATGACAGAAATGAAAAAGAGCAGATCAAGGCAGGCTACTGAAATCTCTGTCGATCTCGATTCCCTTTTTACGTGCTATCCTCTTCGGTCCAATCCCATCTCAAGGAGCTCATGCGTGCAACAAAAGTCCAAGGGCGCAAACTTTTCGTCGTTTTTTGAATCATTTGTATCAATAAGAGGAATAACATAAGTATAAAAATGTAGACCGAAGTTGAATTTTTTTTTATACTATAACTCTAGACAAAAAAGTCAGTTATTTGATATTTTCTCGTCTTCAGTAATTTTTTTTTTCTTTTTGCCATTTTTACATTGAGACTTATCTCGTTGAGACGGATGATTCGAAAAAATATAATGTGGATCAAATAGAAATTCAGAAAAATGAACACCACATAAAAATAAAAAAGACAAAAAAAAGCTTAGGAGACTTGGAGAAAAAACAAGAAAGTGTTTTAATTCTCAATTTCTCAGTGTAGATGTAATGTAATTTTTGGTTTTAGCTACTCCCTCCGTCCCTTTTTAAATGTCTACAATGGGCATACGTGCATTTTCAAACTCCTAAAAAATATATTTTTCTATACAATTTTATGTCTCTCTTTACACCAAATTAAAGTGCTCAAAGAGTACTTTAATTTGGTGCAAAAAAATTCAAAAATTTTGAGTAGAAATACATTTTTTTACGTCCTAAAAAATACACGTTTCCCAAAGCACACATTTAAAAAGGGACAGAGGGAGTAAAAGTCTTAAAAACTAAAAAACTAAAAAACTCTTAAAAATAGATATATGTAAAGAGAACAACCGATTTTAAAATTTGTATTTAGATATTAGGCTCCGTTTGGGCGCCTACTTTTCTCTTTTTTACATTTTTTTTTTATTTTTGGGCGTTTGGCAGCAAGTCTGGAAAACAGTTTCTCCCAAAAACGATTTCTTCATTTTTGGCAATAGAAACAAGAAAGCAAAAAGAGGCAGACCCCTCCTTTTCAATTTCTACTTCTGGGTTTTGGCATCTAAAATGCATTCTGCACATTTCTCTCAAACACTCATCCCAGATTCAAAAGTCATTCTGGCCATAATCCAAAAAATCAAAAAACCAAAAAGTTAAAAATAAAAAGGTGAAAAGTAAGCTCCCAAACACCCTCTAAACATTTCAAAGATTGACTACCAAGTTTAGGCCTAATTTGGCAAAAAAAAAAAAAACCATGTTTTTTGGTTTTTTGGTTTATGTACCAATAAACCATAAACTCTTTTGGATTAAAGTAGTGGTTTATTCCATTATTAGAGCATCTCCACTCCTTACCCAAATCCTACATCAAACTCAAATTTGAGTAAAAATCACCAAAAATTCCACTCCACTCCTTCACCAAATCCTTCACCAAATTTGATACTACTCAAATTCTTCACCAAATTTGGTGAAAACCAAATCCAACATCAAATTTTGAAGGCCATTTTCTCACCTTCAAATTACAACAATGCCATTAATTAGGCTTTTACTCAAATTTATGCCTAGATTTTCTTTTGCCCATTGGAGTGTTCCATACCAAATCAAGTTTTTACTCAATTTTTTACTTAAATTTGGGTAAAAATTTGGGTAAGGGGTGGAGATGCTCTTAATGGGCAACCAACGACACACCTTTAAAATAGTGGTTTATTAAACTCCATCTTGACTGTTGGATGGAACACGTGTCACAAAAAAATCAACACCGATTTTTTTGCCAAAGAACCCCGGTTTATTAGCCTCAAAAAATCAAAAAATATGTTTAATTTTTTTTTTTCCAAATCAGGCCTAATTACACAGAGTAAAAGAAATGATTTTCAAATGTTTAATTTGATTAATAACTGAAACATCGATGCGATGTGGATGGTCTTAACACATCCAGATCCGGCTAGACCACTTCGAATTCGATCCTAACAACCACACAGCCCGTCACTGACCCGCACATAACTACCAAGCACCACACCACCAATAATCAAGCGAGCACTCCAATAAAAATTCCGAACCTCGATCCAACGCTTCAGATTCAACCGGTCACCTTATCTACATCCTCGTCCCGTTACTCTACCATCCACCCCTTCCCACATTATCCACGCCACAACTTGTCGAGTACACGTGTAATCCCCATCGTCGCCTCCGTGCCACGCCTAGTTTTTCCATAGATATCCCCTCTGTCGGCGCAAATTTTCAACAGTGACCGCAAAATCTTCTCTCAGATTTCAATGATTTTGTGCTGTCAATGTCAACGCCGCTTATGCACAAATACATACACTACACGTTACGCATTTCCAATGAATCAGTCGTACAAGACACACTAGATTCCTCGCAGATTGCAAAATTAGGGCTAGGGTTTTGTTAATTTGGGGGTTTCCAATGTCACCACCAGCTGCAACGTCTCGGACCTCTGCATATCTCTCTGCCCTCACTCTAGAAATCCAGAAGAAGCTCCAACGAGTACGCTGCCATTTCCGTTTCCCACGTCTTTGGAATTTGAGTTGTTGTAATTGATCGATTAGTGAAAACTGAACTGGATTTTGTGCGACGTTGTTGTTTTCAGGCACTAGCGTCGCCGTCGCAGAGACGGAACTTGTTGCAAGAGCTGTTCGCTGACGTGGCTTTGGAGGTTGATGATCGGGCACGAGGTGGGTGCTCATTTTACCTGTATTGCTGATTGTTAAGTATAGAAAATTGCAATCTGTGACTTTCAGTTGTGGGTTGGAAACTTGGAGTCTTCAATTTTATTCCAGTTGTGGAACTTTTATTGTGTCGTGGAGTGTAAGTGCTTATTAGGCAAGTGCATTTGTGTGCCTCACGGAAATCAAGGGGTTTGTGTTTAATGTGGCTTTTGAATAGGAAAAACGGTGCCAATGGGTCTTTTATTTAAGTTCTCTTTCTCTAAATTTTGTGTTACGTTGTTTTTATCAGTTGTGACTTGTGAGTATGTAGTTCTATTGCATTATGCGCTGAGTTGGTTAAGTTAATGCTTAGTAAAGACCCGTTTAATGCTGAGTAGTGACATGACTTGATCGGTGATTATCTGAATACAGTTGGTTTAGGAACTCAACGCTGATAGGTCCCAAAGGCATAAATAAGCAAATGTAACCCGTGCTTGTCTTTACCATATTGAAATACTTGGTACCACTAGTATTAATTCTGCCTCATGTCAAAATTCAGTGTTTGGAATGAGTGCATTCAATGTTCTGATGAGGGTACTATATTTAGCATTGCCTCGATAGTTCCCCAAAATAGCTCACAAAGGCCTCCGGGATCAGAATTAACCTCCACGGCCTATGCGTCTGCAACCTATATTATATATGCATTGTATACATTATGTTCTTAGTTTGAGGACTAATTTCACAATTATTGTATGCTATTACACTATTATCATCTCAACCAATGTGCAACAAGACATCTCACCTATTGACTTTGATAAATCGAATCTCCTTATTTTGATGCAAAAGTGGCTGAAGATAACCCAATGAATGAAGGAGTGTATCTGTCACTTTCCAGTATGGTTCAGAAAGACGATAAGATCTCAATTTTTTTTTCCGGACAATTGGCCAAAAGGCCAAGTTTAGGGCTTTAAAGGGTTTTTGGCCCAGCCTAACTTATTTTAAGGCCTCCAATACATGGATTGGAATTTTTTGAGAGCTTAAGGACAATACTAGACAAAATGCCCTTAATGAAATCATTGAAATAAATAGACACATTTAAATAGTAAATTTGAGTAGTCAACTGATCACTAATCTAACAAGTCAAACTGCAAGGAATGTTCATTGAAGACGAACAATTCAAGAGGAGTTTCTCGTGCATCCCGATTTCCAGATCCCCGTGCCTCACGATCTCCCTGGTCAATCCCTCGTCGTTTCTCGAGTCCCTTGTTCTCCTCTCCAACCTCAACAAGGTTATTACGTCTTCTAATTTTCCTCTCTCATACGTGGGCTAATTTTGGGAGTGGGTTCAGTTTTAGGGGGTTTAGGCTCTTTGGGGTAGGGGGTTTAGGCACTTAGGGTATCATACAGTTTCATAGGGTTTCAGAAGTTTAGGTACTTTCATAGGGTTTTGGGGGTTTAGACACTTTCATACTGTTTTGGGGATTTAGTCACTTTCATAGGGTTTTGGGTGGTTTTGTCACTTTCGTGGGCTAGCGGCGGCATTTTCGAAACGTGGGGGTAATTTGTCCTCTTGGCATTAAGTCTATTTTTGAAAGGGTTTAATGAAGAACTATGTTACTTATATATGAGATCATTGACCCTATCCTTGAGAATTAAAAGGTTATTCAGTCCAAAATTTTTAAATTGGTCATGAGCATCCTTGAAGTCACTGGACTTCGTTTTTTTGGCGCTGATGTGAATAATGCCTAGATGGCTTGCTTGATTCTTCTTGTTTTGGTTCGTTGTTGGGAGGGAAACCAACCAATGATTATCCTTTGCGGATGCTGAAACTTCTAGCTCTTGACAATATTTTGAGGGCAATGCTTTTGTATTCCTTAATATGCTGTTTGCTATTTAAAGACAGTTAGACCGGACAAGTAGTGGCTGTTTGACAATTATTGTGGCTCCCATTGTTCTGCTCAGTTAGTGTATGCATTGGTAATTGTATGCAAGATAAAAAGTTGCTATTTGTTGTGTAGTCAATATAGGAGGAGGAAGTTATGATGGTCATGAACGACGGTATCCTTTGTCTTCTTAATATTTGAAGTTGTGAGCTGAAGGGTGTTTGTGGAACCTGACTCTTGGTTGAATGATGATGGACGAAGATATGTTCTTTATTTATCGCAAGGTGACTAGAAGTGAGGTTCACCACCAAACAAGTGTCGCTAGCTTTCCTCAAGTCTTTCCTTGGACTTGGAAATAAGTTGTGACTTGGTTTGGTTACTTTGTCAGCGTACTCCTAAAACTTTGAGCTTTGTGGGAAACACAGTTGCGACTCTGGTAGAAATTGGTTATTCAGAGGTGTGACATGGTTTGAATCTTTGATGACTGATATGATAGGTATTGGTGGCAACACTAACAAGTAATAACAACTATGCAGGTCTGAACTCTGAAATGCATTTATGAATTGTCACTTGGGAAGGTTATCAAAGAGTTGTTCTCATAGTTGGAGCCTGTTTGATGAATTTTCTTTTTTCTTTTGTTGCAAATGAGTTCATTAGGCTTAAAATCTTTGTTGTTCATGGCATTTGTTAACCATACTCTGTTGCACAATGTTAGTCCTTTTTAGGAATTCGACTTCTTGTGGGGGCATGTAATTTATGGGTCCATATTCAAATCAAAAGGCATGAATTTACAAATCACCTGTACGACTACTTTTATGTATACTCACAAGCCATTTTTTCGCGAGTTCTACTTTTTATGCTTTGGGTTTCCAAGAGAGGACTATAATGTCTAACAATTCAGGATGAGAGAGCATTAAAGGGTTCAAGTGTTCAACTATTGTCTAGACTGAATTCATATTTGTCATAGTTGTCTACTGCTATATCTACTCATAATCTGCCTTTTTATTGTTACAGAGATAATTCTCAGTGAGAAGGATATAATCTCCCGTTCTGAAGATGAGACTCAAGGGCCGTTGTGCTTTTATGATGTGCTTGCTGATTATTTTGTACGGGAGCCTGAGAATGGAAATCCAGTTCTTGATTTGATAGTTCAATTGTGGAGCCAATCATTTGCGTCACATATTTTCTCCCTTCTGTTCCACAAATGGGTATGTTGCGACTATTTTGTAGGTGGAGTTTTCCTTCCCGCTTTGTGATTTGGATGTGATGGTGGCATTTTGTTTGATAATGGATCAAATTTTGTATCTCGTCTTCTTATATCATCTGAGCTGATCGCATAAAATCTATTTATTTACCCACTAGGAAGACGTGAGGGGTTGCAGGAAAAGGGAGGGGACCGAGACAGTTCCGTATAGTTCAGGAAGGAAGTGAAATGGAAAGAAAAAAGAGGAGGGAGAGTCTACCTCATACGATTATGAACTATGAAGTACCTTTCTGCCCAAGGAGGGTCATAGACGCATTTTTTGGTTTAGTCTATATTGTAAGGTTAGAACGATTGGCAAAGTATCCCCACTCTCTTCCTGTTCAACAATACAGATGGAGGGAAGTTCCCCAAGCGTAACCTTTTCCATCCCCCGATGTTTTCTCCCAACGATTTGCCTGCCCTACCATGCAGTGGAGCTTTGGACAGTCTGTACTTGATTTCCAACCATTTGTAGGGCATTTGGTTTGCACTGGGCTGCTAGTAATAGATAGCCTTATAGAAGATTTCAACTGATCAACCCGCTTGCAGTAGCAGTATGTTATGCTGTTTTGCCTGTCTAGTCAGGCACCAAAAGTATATTACTTGGAATTTCTTTTCTCATGTATGAAATCACCTGCAGGGTGGGGGACCGGGGCTGGGTGTGGGTTTGGAATCCAACCACCACATCAACCTTATGTGAATAAGAATGAGGTTCATTTATCAGAGTTCATTATGCACTAGTCTTGGCACTTCTGTGCATGCTACTGTATCCCTTCAACGAAATGAGATTAACAGTTATACTTCTGTGTCAAGAATAGTTATAGGGGCATACATTTCTTCTACTTGGCATTTCCTTTTTTTAAAATAATTGCATCCTTTTGCAGTTGTTTGAAGTCCAAATTGATAGTTCAGATGTCCTCCTCCGTTACTCGTCAGCACTTGTTCAAGGTGCAACAAATGTCTTCTGGTACGGCTATTTGCATTTGCTGTTGTTCATAGTCATTGACTGGTTGTATAAGATGCTTTAAGTCACGGTTTGGCATGCATTCAAACTATAAATGCACTGATATCTTTTTATCACTGCAGTACAGCATTGTAGTTTCTCTGTTTGAGTAAACAATAGATTGTTGGGAAGAGTTGAAATTTGTAGCCATCAATAGTAGTCGAAGCAACTTTTTATCTTTTTCCTTTGTTGTAATTTATATCGTATGGAATATGACTAGTTATTCTAAGTTGAAAACATCAATATGTGCTATGCAAATATCAGGTACGAGGCTTATAGTATAAGCCTTACACTTAAGTAATTGTTCTTCTGTAAGTTTAACCTACTAGAGTTTCTATTGCTTGGTATCTCTTTCTTGTAATTTGTTTGTGATCTGCCACGAACTGGGGGGCAAGATTTTGTCTGTGGGAGTGGGAATTAGGAGCATGGCCCTGTTAGAAGCATCCTGCAACTATGCTCAGGAATGCTGGGATAAAAGGGCGATTTGGTTTTGTTTCTGTATCTGTTGTTTGCTCCTATTCTTGAAGGAGCATCAGCCCCTGCTAGTTGATCCTTGAAAGTCTGGTTTTCAAAGAGTTCAATTACAAGACACCTTAATTTAGCTTTTTTAATTACAACACTTTCCCCTTAATTTCACTGTCATTAAGGAATGGATTTCATGTGTTCCATCTTCAATTCAGTGAAAATCCGATGATGATGTTGTACATGGGTCAATGATGCTGCACCTTTGTCCTTGAGTCTTCCCTTCCCTTGAGCGCTTATTTTTATTTTCAGCGTTATATCTTTTATATGCTTTCTGTGGGAAGGAAAAAAGGAAAGGGTAAAAAATGTATAACATGCTTAACTGCAGGATCGACATCCAAACAAACACAAGGCGTTTTCAATCTCTCTTCTGGGTAGGATTCCTTCTCTAGGGATCATATATTCTCTCTGTGTCAAAAGTTATATTCTTTGAAAGATAAGATGAAGATTACTTGCTTCACTCTGACCCTCTCCCCTTGATTCAGTATCTTCTGGAGGAAGTGGCTTTGGTGCCCGAACGATTAAAGAAAATTCCTCTTCAGGTCAGGCATGGATTTATATTTCCCACAGGCCACATGACATCCTTTAGGGAGCGAAAAAGTTGTTACTTAGTCTTGAACCATAAATCCTCCTCTATTTTTCAGGCCCAACGAGATCTCTTTCTTCTCCTATCAAGGTTCATCTTATTTTACAACTTAGGTATGCATTTTCATATCCGAACTTGAACTTGACTGTTGGAAGTTAAATATAGGTTCTTCAGCATTAGAGCTTATTTGTTTGTTTGTTCGTTTGTTTAATGTGACTCAAACTTTTCAGCTGACAAGCTTGACAGCTTCTTCAAGCATTTTCCTGATTTTCCTACTGCTTTTTTTGTGGGAGGTCCGGCTGATAATTTTGTTATTGAAGTCACAGATCAGGTGAGAATTTCAAAAGCCTCTTAAGAGATTTCATCATTTGATGATTTGGAATGTATTTTTTCTGATATGCCTTTTAATATCGTCTAAATTTCCAAATTCATCAGCTTCAGAAATTGAAGGTGGAGCCAGTACTGTTACATTACCTTTCACAGCTTACGGTTCTCCACGGTATGCAGTATTCTTTGACGACGTGTGCCCCTGATTTTAAATGGTTCATTGTTATCAATCCCAAAAGATGGGTCTAGATTCTTATTTATCATAAACATGGCTAAACTATATTATTCTGATCAATGCATCATGAATTATCTCCGCAGGTATGGAACTGAGAATGACCACAAGTACGAGATTGAAAGCTTGCCTGTATAGCTTCACTTCTCCTGGTGGTCCAATGTATCCAACCAGAGTTGTTCGTCATGCAGCTTGGGAGGCATTAGATTTCCTTTTTCCTGTGAGTTGCCTTTCGAATTTAGCTCAGTTACAGATGTGCAGATTAGTAAGTGATGATACATTGTTGATATTGACATCTAGTGTTCACAATAACTCTGCACACAGTTACTTTCTCGTAAGGTCAAAGATTACCGTCTCCTGGGTTAGAAACTTCTGCCGGCCGGAGATGTTGCTTGCTTTATGTAGACCGTGATGATTTTTTTAATAAGAATATGATTATGTCAAATGGACATCTTTTCAACTGGTAGGTAGCGCGATACATGCATGCATACATTTGAAGGCACGTCCATTTGCTTAAGGGTATGTAGACTATTAGGGGTGAGCATGGGTTCGATTGGTTCGGGTTTGTGTTTAAACCAAGAATAAACCGATTCTTACGGATTCTAGATTTTGAGAAACAAACTAACTAGTGAACTCATCAAGCTAAACCAGTCCAAACATTTAAATTTCGGTTTAGTTCCCATTTGTACCACGATTCCCTTCAGGTTGATATCTCACGTTTAAAAATCCTTTAAAGAACTCAAGAATTGCGTAGAGGATCAAATTAACTAATTTCATTAAACTGCCGATCAAAAAAAAAAAAAAACCCCTAATTTCATGAAAGTCTATGACTGTCTATTTTAATGGACTGTACCCTGATAAAACGATAAATGTATATTTACGTGTACAAGTGCATTTAAATTATGTTACTACGGTTCAGACTGGTTCGGAAATAAAACCATCAGTACAACTCCACGAACAAAACCATTCAATTTGGTTTTTAATTCTGTAAATCTGGACCAGACCACACTAACATATCCAAACCAAACCACTCGGTTTGGAATGGTTCTGACTGGATATGTTGTTCGACGATTTGTTTGTCTGTCCATCAGTATAACTCCTCGAACAAAATTTAATTCGGTTTTCCTCTCGCGTTTTTGGGGGAAAAGCCAAGAACTCCATAGATAAGAAAAATAAAAGTTTACAAAGGAAAAAACAACTAATATAGACTACAATGATAAAATCTAACACCATGTGCCGCGTCCACTACAGTCATGTAAGAGGGCTATCAGTAGTTAACATACAAAGTATGGAAGTGAAATTTAGTTGCTGTATGCTTGGCAGTAATTTGTTTCATACTCAGTTTGGTCACCAGATTGTTGAATTTGTCGACTCATTCTTGATGTTTGGCGATCCTAATAACATGACTTTGATGCTTTGGTTCAGGTTGGGCGTTACCCTCGGCATGTTATAAGCTTGTTTTTTCGGCTGCTATATCCATGGTACTGGCCTTCCTCGTGTTGGAACTTTGTTATGTCTTGTGTACACGCGGTACTGTATTATATATTTAGCTTGATTTTCTCTGTTTGGGAGAAGTTGACAAAACCAAGGAAATCCTGAAGTTTATTCCACATTTTTCCATATCCAATCATGTAAAGTTAATTAACCATACGAAGGTCGGCCTTGTGTTTGGTGTGAATGTGTGTGGTGTTCTCTTGATCTTCTTTCCGTGTCGAAGAATGTCAAATCGTACTGATATATCAGGAGTCATAACAGAAATTGGAATGTGGTTTCATTTCGGATTGCAAATCCCCTTCGTATCATTTCTGTTTTGTTTCTTTTCATTGTTTTAAGTAAGGACTTGTGGTCTTCTGTCAGGTTTAAGAGACCTTATTGTTAGGCACCTTGTACTGTCATGCATTATGTGGTGGTTTCTAACCCCATCCCGTCCCATCTCCTGGGTTGGAGTAGAAAAAAGGAAACCTTATTGAAACAAACTCTGGTGGGTTGGTCTCATGTTTTTTATTTTCATCTTAAGAAGGATTATACTGGCATCATTCGGAGGGCCTTGTCAAGTTCCACCGAATTGCAGGGCAACTTGAAGTTTAAAATCTTGCTAGAGGCCTTCCATTACCCAACAGAACTTTCAACAGTTCTAAAAAAAACTCCGTCTTTTAAAGCCAGAATCACAGCTAAGAGCAGAAGGGACACCAGTGATACCCTGCCATTTAAGAAAGAACAAGACCCTATTGTTTCAATGTGTTACATGATGATTAAGAGGTAGAAATTCGTATGTATTAATTTCCTAAAATTATACTCCTAGTGGCCAGATATTTGGCTCCCAAAGTTATTTTTATTCAAATTAGTCATTGAATCAAGTAAAAGAAGTCCCATAAGTTTTTTTTTTTTTTTTTTTTTGGGGGGGGGAGTGGCAAACGAACTATGAAATTTTGGTTTTCCTACGAAATTCCTTTGTCAAAGGAACATTACACTTATGAGAAAATAAATTTTATTTTCCTTTAACTTTAATTCACATTTCCCAATAGCAACTTTCCTGCAGGTGGTTTCCCCACCCCCATCCCACCTCCCCCCTTCCCTGCTATCCCCTCTCCTTTTTCCCCCTTCCAATCTCGTCCTTCCTCCTTTCCTCTCAGTCCCCTATTGATCCGTACTATCTCTCTCCTTTCTTTTCCTCTCCGACCTCCATGGTTGCGAGTGGTTGAGACTTTCTCCTTCGGGAGGAAAGATCTCCAACTCCCCATTATTTTTGGACTCAGGGAGACCTAGATCTAGGGTTTCTAGCTCTAGGTACTGGCTCTTGCACGATCGCTTGTTCGGTTCGGACGGTGGTCCCCTGAGCTCTCCAGTGGCGGCAGTGAAGGCGCAGAGGAGGCGGTCCTTTAGCCACCCACCTCCACGAGAGGAGGTTGGGTCCGACATCGTTGTTGGGTGGCTTTTCTATTTTGTTTTGTTTTGTTGTTTTTGTATTTCGGATCGGTAATGTCCTTTGTACTAGTTTTTATTATGAATATATGTTTCTGTTTGCTCTAAAAAAATATTATGCACAACATTCCTAATAACTGAACGGAGTCTAATCAAATACCATGTTGAAAAATAAAACAAGTACATAATTGTAAGTTTTTCCTATAGTTAGCAAGAAAGTAATATTTTGAAGAGAGTAGTTCCTCCACTGATAGCATTAAGCATCTGGGAGAGGATAGTAATTGCTAGTTAGAGAGCTCAGAATGCCAATTTGTAATCTTGTCATTTTATATCCATTATATTGGGAGTGCTTTTCCGGAATAACCTCTTTGGACCGTTTGGATGTAGATGAGAAGGAGTGAAAGTGTATGAACCTCGCTTGAACCATAATGCGGCCGCTTTAGAAGATGACATGCACGAGTAGCACCCATGTCAGCCCCTAACCCGGACGATGGTGGTCTGGGAAGGCACTCCGACGGTCTAGTAAGTGATCGGAAGTGATGAAAGTAACCAGAAATCTAGAGAGAGGAGGTAAGAGTGTAGAGAGAGTGTGTGTGGAGAGAAGAATCCTGGATGAGATTAGTGCTCGTCCCTTTTATAGGCAAAGGGAGACTTGCTCACTAAGTCATCCGTGCACTTCACGCGCACTCCTCGTACCTGACATAGCAAGCGGGAGGTTCATGAGTGCCTCGGGCAGTCCCGCCTTCGATAAATCAACAAATCTAGGAATACCCTAAGGCACCGCCGATGCCCACCGGTTCAGCGGATACGACCGTGCCATAATCAATACTTACAATCTTCCCTTGGGTGAGATGGTAACTGGAGGTTGTGGTTGGGACTAGTCATTGCCAAGGAGAATGCAGAAACCATCGCTAAGTTGCTAATATCTTGGTTGGCTTCTCCGCCGAGGCGATATAAACCGCCAAGGAGATTACATACATTCGGCCTTCGGCGGTTCAGACGTGTTATCACGTGTATCGACCATTTGACCTGATCCTTCTTCATCTGGCGGACCAGCCCAGCTGGTGAGGGTTTGGCAGTCACCGAAGGGTGGATCCTTTGACCCTAATTAGTAATCCTTAGCCAGAACGCATTAATTAGTTATGGTGTATTTTTTGTATCCCATTAGTCATGTCGTTATCAGTTACTATGATTAAGTAGGACCTGGGGAGGTGCTGCGCAGCGTGCTGTACGGTAGCTTTCGGCGCCGCGCCGGCATTGTTCCGACGATCCGAGACGTCCACCGCGTAGAGCTCGTCGAGTACTACAACCCTTCCAGAAGTAAACTCGATCGGATATCGTTAAGTGCCTTATCGGAACATATATAACTTGAAAAAAATTGGAACACACATAACTTGAAACGCTTGATGAAAACTATTAAACCCATATTTTTCAAGTTATTTGTGTTCCGATGAGACACTTAACGATACATGATCGAGTTGATTTCTAATAGGGTTGTAGTACTCGACGAGCTTTACGCGGTGGACGTCTCGGATCGTCGGAACAACGCCGGTGCGGCGCCGAAAGCCGCCGCATAGCATGCTGCGCAGCACCTCCCCAGGTCCGATTAAGTAGCTCATGATTGTTTTTATGTAATGGAAATTATTGCTCCCAAGTGAGGGAAAACGATTAGGATTGCAAGGTCCATAGCTTTTACATTAGTGTTTTGTGTTCTAGAAGATAAAGTAGCACATGACAAACTGTGAAATATAAACATGATGATATTAAAAAATCATCAAATATGCTCTCCTCTTATAAGATAATGATCCACCTAGAACCAACGTGTTAACGTAAGTTCTACTATGATCATTCATGTCATGATTTTGACTGAGTTTCTACTACGATATTTTTCGGTCCTTCGTACTAGTGCTATCCATATTGTGATTTTGAAAATACACAAAAGAAAAAGAAAAAGAAAAGAAGAAAGGTTGAAGAGAAACTGCCCGGCCCAATAAGCGACGTTGTTGAAATATCCGGCCCACTGAATAGTCTCTCTGTTTAGATCTGCACAAACCACGTCATCAATCCGAGTCGCCCGTTTAACGCGCACACCAACCAAACCTCCACTCGCTGTCTCAGAGCCGTCGATTTGGCCTTTTTCATTAAACCAAATCAACGGCAATCCCCACTGCCAACTCACCTATCCGTGTCAATCTCAACAGAACCAATCAAAACAAATTAGACACACCTATAAATACAAAACCCAATCCCATTCTCTCTCCCATCACAGCCTCCTTGCCTATCGTTTCAATCGATCTCACCCATCCCAACTACTCTCTCTCTAAATTCCCTCTCTAGATATCAATGGCGCCCAAGGCAGAGAAAAAGCCAGCGGAGAAGAAGCCGGCGGAGGAAAAGAAGGCCGACAAGGCTCCGGCGGAGAAGAAGCCAAAGGCGGGGAAGAAACTGCCCAAGGACGCCTCTGCCGCTTCCGGCGATAAGAAGAAGAAGAGGACGAAGAAGAGCGTTGAGACGTACAAGATCTACATCTTCAAGGTTTTGAAGCAGGTTCATCCCGACATCGGGATCTCCAGCAAGGCCATGGGGATCATGAACAGCTTCATCAACGATATCTTCGAGAAGCTGGCTCAGGAGTCGTCTAGGCTCGCTAGGTACAACAAGAAGCCGACGATTACTTCCCGGGAGATTCAGACGGCGGTGAGGCTTGTGTTGCCTGGTGAATTGGCCAAACACGCCGTGTCTGAGGGGACTAAGGCCGTGACCAAGTTCACTAGCTCTTGAACTTGGGGGTCCGAAATTAGGGTTAGGGTTTCGTTTTTGTATCTGCTCATTTGTATTGCCTTTCCTTTATCTTGTCTTGTTATGAATTTTCGTGTAATTAAGGATGCTTCATTGGGAATGAAAGTATGGTTTTAGTATGTCATGCTATTCAAGTTTTTTGTTTTTTTTTTTAAATTTTTTTATGAACAGCGACTCCAATTCAGGTTCGAGAATCATCGGACACAACCAAGAAAAGGGTCCTTTGGTAAAATTTTTGTTTTCTGATTTTAACTTTTTCCGAAAACTAATAAAAAAACATGTTTGGCAATTTATTTACTTGTTCTGTTTTTTGTAAGTGTTACCAAACAAAATGATATCACCACTCGTTACAACTTCGCATGCTCGACATCCATTTGTTGTATGTCCTTTGTAACAAGGAACACAATGTCATCAAAAAGTCAATGTCTTCAATATTGCTCGACTACGAAGCGCTGTAGACATCCCATCTCGTGAAACGATCCTGAATCATTATAAACTTTCGAAATTCATGTTTTCATCTTGATTTGCCACGTTGAGTTTATGGGGAACCAAAAAAATCTGAATTGCATACAATGGTTTTGAATCATTGGATCAATTTCTGCTTTGACAATATTGCAGGGATAAAAAGTTGGATGGGAGAAAACTGTCGAGAAGATAATCTCAATTTCACACGAAATCACACCTGGAAAACTACACAACACAATAAAAAAAAATGCTGTACTGCTATCTATCTAAACAGAACCCTTTGTACATTGGGTGCGACCTGACATTTATCTGCTCTATTTCCCAATGCATTTTGAAAAAAAGATGCTGCAAAGTACTTGCGAGAATACCCTTGTATGAGAAGTTGGAAATGTCTCCTCAGTCCTCCATATATGTACACTTGGTATACAAGCCTGGAAAACAGAAAACACCCATTAAACACTGGACCAGTACCAAGGAATCACTTGTCCCATCTTCGTGGATTTAACTAACTTCTTTTACATCTTACAGAAATCAAACTTCTTGTTCAAAACTACACTTATCACGACAACAACAAATATTATTATCATTGTCTTGCTTCAGAGATAACAATGTAATGTGATAGTGTGCGTGGAGAGACCTAACAACTAGCATGAGACATGATACTGGTGTTTTAGTTAGTCTTACACTTGTATTCTTATTATTACTAGAGCAATTCCGTCATCCCGGGCTAAAAATTATCTACTACAATTTTAGGAAATTCTTAAGAGGATCAACAACCGTGAGAGAAAAATTAAACCAGAAATTGCAACAAGGAAATTAACAGGAAGCTCCATATACTTTACCAATTAACAGGAAGCTGCATTACTAATTGTCAGAAAAAAATTCAAGAAAAATTTACCCCTCACCCTCCAGGAGGGTTCCCTTCATTCATTTCCAAAGAGATTGAAACTATTGATAACTTCTTGCCATGCAAAGTCTGAATCCGTATTTGTTTCTTCCCTTTATATGCTTCTATGGACATCCTCTCAAGCTTTTAGTACTTTAATAACCCAAAGACGGTCAGAAAAAGTCTACCTTCCCCCTATCCATTCCAAGAGAAACTGCTGGATTTTAAAATTATACTAGTTCCTAAGCTTTGATAATTCTAAAACGTTCCTATAGTGCAGCGGTAATTTTAGTAGTAATAGTCCATTGCCGAACGTAAAGAAATCAAGGGCAGGCTTGAATAAATGCCTCACAATTTGCAGGCTAATACAAAGTTAGGGCAAGCATGTCAGTGCCAATGGCCCTTGATAGTCCATATGGCAACAAATGCAAATGCAGATAGTTTGGAAGGCTATATACCTACAAGTTTTGTTCAAGACAGGAAAATATTTGCATTTACATCAATTTTCTTCAGTCTATATTTTCTGTTGAACAGTTATGGTGGCCTGCATGTTTCAACTATATGATATTAAGCTAAAAATTAAATGGCAACATTTGACTTGTTTACAGACATCCAAGTGAGTAGGAAGTAAAATTTCATACAACCATATATATGCACCCCTGTATTGTTATCAGTTGTCATTAAACGAACTCGTTGATCAAAAGGGAAGTGAAAAAAGGGTTGTTCTCTTTACCTTAGAAAGGTAGAGCCGGACGGCTTTCAGGATCATACATTCCTGCAAGGAAAGCGATCAGGACCCAGAAAACTAGGAGGCCTATTACTGAAGCTCGCAATGCTTGGTCACAATTGCCATTCATGTGCATATGTGTCAGATTACTTTGACGAGGTGATGGCATGTCCCCACAACCGTTGATATCTGCTCTTCTCTGAGTTTCGCTGATCTCGTTTATTTGACGGAGCTTCATATTGCAAATGCTGCGATTTAAACATCTTACACACTTGCAAGTGCCACCAAGATATGATGGGAGTGTCTCAAAGTTCTCCATGAGAATCTTTTGGTACATCTCCCCTACAATTTTCAGCTTTTGTCGAGTGCCAGGTTTCAAAACCTGAGGGAGAGAGCCAAAAGACTTAAATATATGTAAACAGAAACCCAAGCTTTCAATAGGCCCATCGTTTCAAATTATAATATCTAGAAAATGGATAATAATGTGGAAAAATAATCAGAGTCCTTACGAAACGAAGGAGCTTACTTTGATTACAGTGTGTGCAATAACTCGAACAAGTGGAGGAACCCGTATGACAAACACAAAGGCAAGACGACCTGGGAAGTGCTCTTGAAAAATAGAAAAACATGATCTCATCATTTGCATCGGAAATCTCAGAGGTGACAACCCTTGACAATCCACCAATACAGTAATTAGAGGATTTTCAGGGTTAACTAAATGCAGCATCCCATGCTCTACCTGAGAAACTGCAATTGCAACAATTAACTCCTTGAACATGTTTCCACTAAATTGAGAAAAGTAAACAAGGCAAAAATCAACATCAGCACTTCCTGGGGGTGGAAAAGTACATAACACCCTAAGGCTTAAATGGACATAGTCAGTGAGTATGAGTAGTTGTCTTCTTGGTCAATTTTCCACATATGGACATTATTTTAAAATAGAGAATACATTTTCCACACTTATCTGGAGTAAACATGCATTTTCACACTAAACACATTGGTGCACCTGTGGTTGCAAAATCCACCCGTTCCACCCCTTTGATTTCCACAATGCAGTTTATTTGAAATTGGCTTTTTGTTGTTGCAATGTAGTTAGAAACCATTGAGAATCAAGCAATTCAAATGACACAATCCAGAGTTGAGAAAGAAGAGGCTCAGAGGCTGTGACAAAAAAATTTGTTTGGCAGTAGGACGAGTCATAAAGTGCCAAGACAAGCTGATTAAGGCCAGAAGGCTGATCGCTTAGTTTTTTTTATGTCAGTGGAATAGAGTAGAATTCCCCATAGAGTACGAAGCCTAAAAAATTGACTAGAAGGGAAAAATGGACGAACCAACAGCTTGAAGAAACCGAGGTCTTTCATGAGATGACAAGCTGCCGAAAGCCAGTCCGAGCCTTACTATAAGGCACGGCCTGTAGTTGACATCAACTCCATGCCAGAAGACCATATTTGACCACATCTCAAGTTCCTGTCCTGAAAGAATGTTATAAGTTTTTCTCCAAAGGATAGTCTTCTTAACAGATGATAGCAAGCATGGTAGATCACAATTTGCAGCAACGTAGAATCTGTGAAGTTCGTCCTCATTAATTCTGCACAAAACACAATGGCGTTATGCTACTAACCCAACTATAAATATGCCCGCTAGATAATATCAGTTGGAATCCCCACAACTGCTCAGGGTCACAAAACTAATTTCCTTATTTTCCAGAAAAGGTTTCGTCTAGTAAAATAAGCCCAATCGATACAATATAAAAAATTCTTAACTGTATTCATCGAAGTTAATATAGTGTTCAAACTGAGGAAGTAGCAGAAGCAGAGAGGGGTACTAAGGATAATAAATGATAATGTTTGGTAGCTGTGGTGTTGGACTATTTCTCTTGAGATGGTGTTCTATAGTACACTGACATTGTTGATTTTCTGGAGGTTCAGTCTTCTATAACAAAGTGCAAAGACACTGCCTGAGCAAACTCTCATTCTGCAGGGTTGAACAATGGATTCTTCTATCATTCCCAATGGATATGACATGGGAATGGGTGCCTTGAACATATACCTATCCCAAGATTAATTAACCGACAATTTACTAGTTTTCCTGTCATCACTGCTCTCCAAAAAATAAATTTTCCAAGGAGTTCATTCTTTGGTGAGTAATGCGGCAGAGTTGAATCACCTTTCTGGTAAACTAATACCCTGCTTTTCCAGCTCTTCGTAGAGTTGAAGCAACCAATCCGTAGATGATTGACGACTTTGAGGAGCTTCATCAAGAACACTGCAAAGTACATGAGTAACGCAACAAGTTAAACACGAAAGACGAGGAAATAAGAAAAATAAGATGCAAGCTGCTGGATGGACCCTTACTTGAGAAAAGATGGCCTTGCCAAAAACACATATTGAAGTTCCATGGGGAAAAGTGTGGTACAACATAAGGTGTGAAATAAAGAGATATGAATAGTGACTCACTAAGGTCTAAGTCTCTGAATGCCTCTAGTAAAGTAATTGTGTCTGATATGCATGCTGTCAACATGTCTGGCACAACAAACAAACAAAGGCAAAGAACAAATAAATATTGAACTCAATGTAACGACCCGCCCTGCTAACCCATTGCCTAACCACGTTGCTCTCAAAAGGTTAACCTCTCGCGATTCGTTAAATACTAACTCCATATTCAATTGTGATGTTACAATCTCCCCACCTTTTATACGCAACGTCCTAGTTGCGCTACATGGCCCGGTAACGTTCCCCCGGTGGCCATGTTGTAGCACTTAGCTCTGGACATCACTTTGCTCCTACCCGTGGATTCAAGAGGTGGCTCGTGCAGACTCAAAAGGTGGCTCCCACCATGTAGACCGGAGTTGTGCTCTAATACCAACTGTAACGACCCTCCCCGGCTAACCTTCCAACCCATTACCTAAACATGTGGCTCAAAAGGTTAATCTCCAGTTATACAATAGTTGCTCGCGATTTGTTATATACTAACTCCATATTAAATTGCCCACCGATGTGGGATGTTACACTCAACATTCTCAAATCTTGGGAATTTTTCTTTGTAGAACACCATAATTAATAAGATGCAGGCCCTCTTCTACTTCATTGGTTCCATTACGCGTGCTAAAGTATTACGGTGGCCAAAAAATTGTCCATCACCAATTTTTTCGGACAGTCATAAGATGGGAAATTACTTTCTAAATTTGCCATGTTTCTTTATACCTTGTATCAAGAGTAGACTGCACTGAAGGTAACTCTGAATTTGATTCTGAAGATGCCTGAGAATCATCGACGCCTTGGGAATCGTTGACAGCATCAGAGGTGATGTTACAGCTCCCTGGTTGATCGGAGAATGCAGTTGCAATCGAAAGGACTAATAATGGTCTTGATAATGCCTGCCCGCAACGGTATGACGCATAGATTAATGGCCAAGTTCAAAAGAATTTTCCAGATAAAATGAACGAGCAGATAAGACAATTATTCTGTACAATGTACTACCTGACCCTTACCAATATCATAATGTAGGACATGTAGCTTACAAGAACCATAAAGCATTAACCAAATCATTGAAGAAAAAATCGAAACAAAAAGCACAAAGCAGTATATGTTGATCGAGAAATAAAACAGAACGTTTTTCTTTCAACCATTTATCTTCATATTTAGTTCATGGTATGAACTATATCCCAGTATACTTCAAAATCCAAAGTCCACTCCTAAGTCATATCTCATCCTACTGAATAAGATGACCAAATCAAAAAAATCAATTTGATTCGGGAGTATATAGTGACAGAATCTCTCGCACTGCAGCTGCAAGTACAGAATCTCTGCTCTATTAAAAATCAGGTCAACCAGAACAGACAGGAGAAGTGAAGTGTCTCCCAGGCCATGCCCCCTTAGATGGCAAATTTAACATGAGCCGTACAAATAAATAGTATTATGTCCTCCTTTCCACAAATCTGTAAAAAAGCCCTAGAGTAATCTAGGTTTCAAGCTTAGAATACAAATCAACTGTGTCCCAAGGTAGCATCACAAAGCAAATTCAAGCATAAGCCTAAGACAATGAATCTACAGAAGTATCACTTTAAGCATAAATCATCAGCATGCTTCTAACAACTGTGATACCACTTATTTACTCAATGTGTTAAGACATAGTGCACCTTGAGAAGCTTAAATGAAGATGCATGGGATAAGATGAAGGGTGAGTCTAGCTATTGCCAGATGTAAATCCAACATATAATGATCTCAGTCGTGCAAAAACAAACCTGCATGCTACTTATCAAACCGTTTAAAGGAGCCCATCTTTGGATCCACTTCAATGGTGGATAGCAGAGAGCTTGCAGCGCCTGAAGACCACACCATACAACTGGACACCTTGCCTTTGAAAACCTCCGCAGTGTCTCTAGTGCAGCAACCTTGAGTAAAAACAATGCTGCATCACCAGCAGTACCGCTCATTCTATTATGATTGAAGGGAACTGTATTCCTTTTAGATTTCTGTAAGCCCGACATAGGGCTAGATGCAACCAAACACCTTTTAGAGATATTTTTATTGTTGATGACATTAGCCACATCAAAGCCTTTTCTTGAACCACGGTGATCAAATGAGTCTTCCATTGACAAAGGTAACGAGTGTTATCCCAGTTGGCGAACAAACTATGATGCAATATACCAAAGATAAAGGAAAATAAAGGTCCACAACATTAAATATTTATGCTGGACCAGCCGATCTCTCATAAAGCAATATACATTCGTTTTTTTTTTAAGCACATTGGCTGACTGTTGGAGGGTGACAGTGAGGGTGACAGTCTGGCTATCCTGAGTCCCTGACCTCAATTAGTGAAGCTCCTTCAAAAATCAACCTGTACATAGGAAAAACAAGATAAGCATTCGGGTGAGCCAATGATGCAGATCGTGAATTTTCCTTTAATATGGGAAATTAACGACTGGCATTCAAGCTGTCATAGTTAAAATACAATATGCACTCATTTTGATCCATTTGTGCGGTCGCTGTATATTTCAACGTACAAACATTGGGATTTCAGTATGGTGAAATTTCACGGAGACCCCCTCATCTATGTCTCTGGGACACAGAGACCCCCTCACGTTTAAAAACACCCAAACACACCCCCTCAACTATAACCGTTACCCAAATTCACCCCTTCTGTTAAAAATCCTTCCGTTAAAAAAACCCAATCACTGATTTGGAAATTTTTTGGACAGAAATGCCCTTGAGGACAGTATACACCAGTAACCATTCTCATCCCTCTCTCTCCTCCACACTCATTCACGATCTCTCTCTCTCTCTCTCTCTCAAACACGAAGAAATGGCCATCAGTCTTGCATCTTTCTGACCAACCGGAGTACGCCCATATGCCACCGCCGGCGACCGAAAACCCCACCAAAAAATCCCAACGTCGTCCAACTGGTGGACCCCGCTCTTGGGCTGGTCCTCCGAACCCGACTACATTGAGCCCGATTACGGACTCAGGCCCAATCACGAAGCGAAATCGGGTTCAGATCGGGATCCGATGATGTTGACCCGATCATGGTTCGCGCCGGGAACCTTCACCGACGAGAAGGCGAAACGACTCCGGTGATGACGACTGACACGGCGGCGTTTCATGACGCCATGTACCACTCCGCCATCGCCTCCCGCCCTCATCGGAGTTCTTTGACCACGTAATCGAGTCACCGGAAAACACCAAAATCGGCTCTGTCCGGAATTTGGCTAAATTTTTTAATTTTCGGATTCCATATTTTCTCACCCCAGTGCGTAGCTCTTGTTGAGCCGATCGTTTTGATATATTATATGTCAAAAACGGAGTTGAAACGAGAGTTCTAGGTTCATTCAAAATTGGAGGTTTTTGGTCAAAATCCAAATTCATATAATGTTCACGCAGCTTCAGGAAGAAGAAAGGTGAAGTTGAAGGGTATAATAGTCATTTCCTTCATTTCTTTAACGGAGTTAGTGTTTTTTTCATTTCAAGTAGATGAGGGGGTGTGTTTGGGCGTTTTTAAACGTGAGGGGGTCTCTGTGTCCCAGAGACATAGATGAGGGGGTCTCCGTGGAATTTCACCTTTCAGTATACCCCAAAGTGATTAACACAGTTGATTGAGTACCAGTTCTTTTAATTGTTTAGGTCCATAAGGAAAGAGAGATGAATAGCACATTGTCAAGTAATTTAAACCAATATGAGCAGAGATACACTACCGGAGTAGAATGTGAGCAACAGGTAAATACTAACTTGGAATAAAACCATATCAGATACTACCAGGCTACCTAAGTGAGGATGGAAGAGACCTTCAGAAAAAGAGACTCAGCGAGCCTAGAATGTTGACAATGAGAAACAATACAAGACAACAGACAATAAGAAACGAATAATCGTGGAGAAGTATACCATACACAGCCAACAGATGACACGAGATTATTCATGCATTCATGATAGTGAGAAGAAGTGCGCAAGGAACATGACGTGGCCGAAATTATAACTTCCGGGTACGGATATGGTTACTTTTTATTCTCTGAAGAGGAAACTGTGATTGCATTTTTATCGGTAAAATCTTCTTGCTTGTTATGCTAACAAATTGATGCGGAATATTGTGGACTAAAATAAGCTCAAATCCAATATCAACAAGCCTGGAAATATGATCTTTTATGCAACTAATGGCATGTAATCTTAGTCATTTTGCTAGTGCTCATGGATTGGACTTTTAACGGTATACACTTCTATGGATGAATAAATCACAAATTATTGATTAGCTCTCAAACTCAGAAATCTAATAATCCTAACTCCTTGGAAGCGAAGAGTGTTTTGCAGCATATGCATACTTTGTCAAATACCGGGGATTTTGTAGATTAGGAATTGTATTTGTAGACCACCTTAAAGGCGTGTCTGGAAGTAGTGGAAAGAAATGGAAGGAAGGTAAAATTATTCTCTTTTTTCTTCTCTTGCTTTTTTTTTTTTTCTAGTGGAATAAAAAAGCATGATATGACTATGAATTATATGAAGAGCTGGATTTTCTTTTTCTAGATTTGCAACCTAAATTTTTTTTATTTCCTCCCACTGAATCTTAAAGGTGAGGAACGGCAAGGAAGAAGAAATGGTGATTCTTTCTCTAAACTAGAAATGGTGATTCTTTCTCTAAACTATCTCTACCTTCTCCCTCTTACGAATTGTTTGCCCTTCTTTGCTCTTCCCTTCCACAAATTTCCAAACAGAGAAAGTGTGAGGAGTGTTTTTCCGGCTGAATCCTTTGGTATATCTCTCAACGGACGATGATGGGTGGAAGAACGGGTCGTCCGAGCTCTGGTCCTCCCGTGATAGCCTGCACAAGTGATACCCGTGTTAGTGCCTAACCCGGACGGAAGTGGTCCGGGGAGGCACTCCGACGGTCTAGTCAGTCGCCGGAACTGAAGGAGTGACTGGAATATGTGTAGTCTGAGAAAAGGAAAAAGAAGAAGAACCCCTTACTTGGTGAGTCAATCCTCCTTTTATAGGCCAGGAGAGACTTGCTCACTAAGCCTTGGGTGTACCTCACGCGCGTCCCACGTCTCAATCACTGCACGCGTGCAAGTCATGAGTGCCTCGAGCGCCACCGCCGCTTCGGCTGACATCACCTCTGTAAGGCCTATGATGGCAGCAGGCCTAGACTGATGGGCGCCTCGAGCACCTCGCCTGTCAAGTCCCATCAACCAGTCCCCTCCGGCGCGTCCAGTCCCCAAGCCCCCCTGAACCCTCGGCGCTAGGTGTGCCAATGGGGCCTCCACCGTGCCGAGGGTCTAGAACCCCGTCCACCACTGACGTCCCAGATCGTGGCCAGCAATTGGGAATTAACCAGTGCCGACTGGTCCACCCCTCGGCGGGATTGCTTTCAAGGAATGCGGTGCGGACCGTTCCTAGGCCCCAGCCGAGCTCGACACCGATTCGGGCAGTCGAGCCGTCTGGCTTGGCGTCCAGTCGGTTCCAGTAGCAAGGAGCCAGGTTTGACACATGGTCATCAGGCCTCAAGCCGCCCGGTCTCTTTGACCCTCGGCTACTACAGAAAGCATCAAACTCCAAATCAAGGCAACGATGCCATGCTGCCAATGAGAATTCTACTCACCGTCATAAATTCTTCTCCTAAACAAGTTCCAGATTAAATTAAATTGTTCTAATTCCAACTATAATTAATTGACCAAAATAGACTGAATTGGAGGCTTTCATTTGCACTGCAAAATCAGCAACCGTGTCTGACATCGCCGAATAGCAGTTTCGTGTAAAGAATTGCCGTCCAAAAAGTAGTTTCAACATATATATCCATCATACAAATACAAACATATATACGCAAAGAATAAGAATTAAGAAACTGGATCAATGCAACGCCATTGCTTTGGGAAGCAAGGAAAACGAACGAAAAAGCTGAATACACATATTTCGGAGAATCTTGGTTCGAATTGGAAAAACAATCAAATCACAAAGAGTCTTACCTCAAGAAATTGGATTGACGATCTCCACAAGCAACGGGGATCGAATTCTTAGGGATCGATCCCAGCGTCGAGAGAAAGCTGTCGCACCTTCACAGTGTGCCATTCCGGTGGTGATTTGTTGGACCCATGGTCAACAGCTGGCCAAACACTGTTTATGTTGTTTGGTTTCATGACGTCTGGCAATTTGGCACACCATAGTATAAGTTCAGTAGGAGAAGGGCTAGAATATGCGATTCATATGAGCATCTTTAATAATGAGAATGACTCTTGTGACAATGATTACACAACTACACAAAAGATGAAATAATACTTGAATAATTTCAGAATATGACATGCTTCTAGAATAGTGTAATTCATAGTATTTTCCTCTAAAAATACTTTAATTGCCTTTCCTACTTCACCTGCCCCCTCCCCTTCTTAAGATTTTCACCGTTTTTACTATGCTACGACGGGAGGGAGGGGCTTTACTTGGTGGATATTTTCATGGCTTTTCTTGCTTTTAATAACCCTTTCTTTTTAGTGAGAGTTTTTATTTTTCGGTCACAGGTATGAGATTTTCTTAGTGTTATTCTCTCTTTTCCTTCTTTCTTTCGACTTCCCGTTCTTCACTGGGATGCAGATTCAGATTCAGATTCCAAAAGTGGTGGTGGTGATGTTCTCTGACAAAGGAAGGCGACAACGATGGCGCGCAGTCTAATGACGCATTAGATGGATTAGCTTGTCAGCCTTGCTGCTACGAGTGTTCGGCTTTTTAATCAGTATAACTATTTTTTGTGCGTAAGAGTGTGCATGGGTGACCGATTATTAGGTTTATGAGATATATTGCGGCTTAATTTCTATTCTTTGATTAGGACATATGCTACCTCGTGATTATTTTGTGTGTTTGTGTTTTCTACGAATGAAAGCTATTATTAGGAGTATCATTTGGGGGGGGGGGGGGAGTTGAACTTTAATTACCCTTGAAATTAATTGAAAGGTCAGGGATAATTCTGGTAGTATACCTGGTTAATGTGATTTTCTTAGGGCATTCGCAACCAAACTCTAAATTCTATTTTAGAGACCGGATGTGATATATAGAAGGAAAATTTTGTAATTGGATCACTCTTTTATGCAATTTTTTTGTACTTTTTGGAGGGATCCACCCTCATTTTTAGAGATTTGGAGACCAAAATTGAGGTGTGAGTCTCTATAGTTGGAGACCAAAAACCAAATTTAGAGTCCCAAATCTCTAAAAAGTACAATGGGTCCCTCCATAAAGTACAAAAAAATTGAAGAATAAAATAGATAAATTACAAAAACTTCCCTCGATATGTCACATTCGGTCTCTATGTTGGAGGTTTAGAGCTTGGTTGCGGATGCCCTCAGTACTTGTGAGTTGTGAACACTCTTTTCCTACTTGAGACTAGAGAGTAAAACTCTCCCTATCTCTCTCTTTCTTTTCAAAAAAAAAAACATGAATATACTGTGATAAAATTAAATACAGAGACGAGTTTCAGATACATCATTATCAGGCCCTATTCCGCTAACTCAAAAAAAACAAAAAGCCAGCTTATTCATAAAATCGGGACAGTCACTCTCTCACAATACATCACATAAAAAGTCGTGAAAAGCCAAAAAATCAAAAAACTTTCTTAGCGGAACACCCCAATTTATTGATTGACAAACAAGAGAAAAAGTCAAAATGACACATGAACTTTACATTCAATGTCACATAGACACCTAAACTTTGTTTAGCATCAATTAAACACCTGAACTTTGAAAACTCCCTTTTTTAAGGCATCTGCCGTTATATTATGTCCATATTGGGACGAAAATTGCTGGGATTTTTTGTTCGAGATCAAATTTTAATGATCCGAATTGTTAGATGTGTTTAAAACATATTTTTAAGGTCCAACGCGAGGATTTGTCAAAAAAAAAATCCGGAAGGGCTTGATCCGATCATTTTTTTATCATATACATTGTTATCAAAAAATGCTCGGATCAAGCCCTTTCGGGTATTTTTTTTTGACAAATTCATGCGTTGGACCTTAAAAACATATTTTAAACACATCTAACGGTTCAGATCATCGAAATTTGATATCGAACAAAAAATCCCGCACTGTAGTATATAAGAGAAACGTGCCACATCAACAATTTCCGTCCCAATATGGACGAAATATAATGGCAGGTGCCTTAAAAAGAGCGTTTTCAAAGTTCAGGTGTTTAATTGATGCTAAACAAAGTTCAAGTGTCTGTGTGACATTGAGTGTAAAGTTCAGGTGCCATTTTGACTTTTTCTCGACAAACAAAGACAACTTGATAAAAAAAAAACAAAGACAACGAATACAACTTATTTGATTGAAAAAAACTGCCACCTCTATTAAAAATTAATTAAAGGGAAATGATTTTCACACTCCATTTTTATCCCCAAATACTCTCTTTTTGACTTTATTCACCTTGAAATTACCAAATTACCCTTACCTCATGAGTCATTTTTTTCTATATGAAGGGCATTTTGATAATTTCTAGATGAATAAAAACAAAAAAGGAGTGTTTGATGATACAGGGGTGCGAAAATCATTTCCTCCCTTAATTCAAATACCTTAGTAAGAGGGTGTTTGAAAGCCTACTTTTCAGCTTTTCATTTTTTACTTTTTGGCTTTTTTATTTTTTGGATTATGGCCAGAATGACTTTTGAATCTGGGATGAGTGTTTGAGAAAAATGTGCAGAATGCATTTTTGGAGAGAGAGACGAGAGAAACCCAGAAGTAGAAATTGAAAAGGAGGTGTGAGTCTCTTTTAGCTTTCTTTTCTCTATCACCATAAATGAATAAAACAGTTTTTAGGAGAAACTGTTTTTCCCGTTGACTGCCAAATACCAAAAAACCCAAGAAGAGAAAGCAAAAAATTCAAAAAACAGGCACCCAAACAGAGCCTAAGCCTAACTAGCCTCAGAGGAGACCGGAGCTGGTGGGAACTAGTAGTAAAGAAGTGAGGGAGAGGTCTATGTGAAATTAATGACAGGTAAAAAGTTTTCTTGGGAAACACACAAAAATCTACTCCTACAATAATACTCTATTGTAGCTCCATTCCACTAATAAAAAAATAAATTTTTTCTAAGGGGTGTGCTACTAACTTGATTTTTTTGGATTTTTGGCTTTTTTATGTGAAAGCTCGAAAAATGTGTTCTTTTTTTTATTTTTTTTAATGTGATGTATTGTGAGGGGATGACCTGTCTCGAAAAGCACAATAAGCTGGCTTTTGGCTTTTTGAGTTAGCGGAACGGGGCCTAAAATCAACACGGATTATTCTCTCATAATATATCATATAAAAAATCGTGAAAACCAGCTTATTTTAAAAACACCCTTAGTGGAACACCCCCTATTGTTTCTTGGAAAATGATAATCACCACAAAAAAAGTGGAGGATGAAGTAAAAAGTGCATAGATATCCGAGAAAAGTGTATCAATGTAAATATATTGATATCCGTAAAATGTGTATTGATATCCAAACTAATTTGACATTATATGCATATTATTATCCTCCACCTATGAGTAGAGCTTAGTAAGACCCTTGTGTTTTTACAAATTATCAAATGAATTTGACATTATATGCATATTATCCTCCACCTATGAGGGAAGCTTAGTAAGACCCCTGTGTTTTTGCAAATTATCAAAGGAAAATGTTAACATAATAATTAGAAAATGTATAGATATCCGAAAAAAGAATATTAATATCCGTGAAAATATATTGATATATGTAAAATGTGCATTGATATTCGAACTAATCTGTTATTATTACACATATATTATCTTCCTCCACCTACTAAGTGAAGATTAGCAAGACCCATTATCAAAACTCAAATTAACCATTTTTGGGTTTTAAGGGTTGAGCTTCACGGTGAGTTTGTACTATGTTATTTTTATACTATAAGTTATCAAATGCTAAAAATTAATTATATTTGAAGAGAATGACTTATTAATTTTACAAGTAAAAAATACTATCTCTGTTCCTAAGGTCTTGTTCTCCAATAGATTTTAGGTACATAAAATCTCACATTTTATGATACTTCAATCTCAACACATAAAATGTAAGTGTCATTTTATGAGATTTTCATAAAATCCTCCTAAAACCTATAAGAAAACTATTACATTTTATCAATTGGGAAAACAACTCCATTTTATCACCTCTCCATAAAATGCCCATTTTATGAGATTTTTATAAAATCTACCTAAAATCTATTGGAGAACAAGACCTAAATAAGTGTCCATCGTGAAAAGCCGTGTCAATTTTCAAATTAAATAATTAAGTGGTTCTGTGTATCATTTTTTGAATTTTTTCGCACCGAACTAAAGTACAAAATAAATTCGAAGAACCAAAATAAATTTGAAGAACCAATTCTCCAAAAGAGGATGGTCCCTCCGCAAAGTACAATCTTTTGAACAAAAGAGACATAAATTACTTATAAAATTTGCCCTTGATATGTCTCTTCGGTTTTTCATTTTGAAGGAAAAGAGATGCTCTAAGGGGTGTGCCACTAACTTGGGTTTTGTGGTTTTTTAATTTTTTTATGTGAGAACTCGAAATACGTGTTGATTTTTTATGGTTTTTTATGTGATGTATTGTGAGGGGATGACCTGTATAAAAAAATAAGCTGACTTTTATTTTTTTGAGTTAGTGGAACGAGACCTAAGAGTTTCTAATATTGTAAACTTCCCGCCGGGAAATGTCTCGTCGGAGTAAACTTCCCGCCGAAAAACATCACGTCGGAGAGCCAGGGTCAGTTTTGGGGATTTGGATCCAATTTATCACTCCATTTATTTCCTGTTTTTTCTACTCCATTGTTCAACACAGCAAAGCTCTCACACCTCTCCCTTTCTCCCTCCCAACCCACCGACCCACCAGTCGAAATCTGCAGGTAATGTAATTCCTGATCTTCCCAACCCATGCAATACTCTCTTCAGGCTTATTCTAGGGTCTTTTTCATGTATTTTGAAAAAAGATCTTTTTTTCCGCCCCTTCTCATAGCCCAAATAAAAATGGCTTCACATTTTCTTGCATCGGTTTGAAAACCTAATGCTTAGTAGTATCTTATTTTCCCAGATTTACCACATTTTGTATCCCTTCTCATTGGAAAAAGGGTTCTGCTTGCAGTTTTTTTTTTCTCTGTTGTACTTTAGCAATATGAACTGTCATAAATCGAAAGTGCGACATAAAATGGGAATTTTTAGCTTTATTATTATTATTTTTTGTCAATATGACAAATTATTTTTGATCGGCGGCAATATGACAACTGCAACGTAGCCACATAATATTCTTGAAGAGGTCCTTCGGTAGATTGTTATGAAGAGGCCCAATGTTGCCCGTCAAAGTATATTAGTATGAAAAAAACAGGGTTGTTTTTTTTTTTTTTTTTCATGAAGTATATAAGAGAGGAATGTTTTCAAATGAGGAATGTTTTCGAATTTAGATTTTTGCTTAAATTGTTTTGGAGAACATGAAAAGCTACTCCTTTCTTTCTTTCTTGTCTTTGTGGGTTTCGGATTGTGCATTTTGACGAACTACCCCTATGATCCACTTTTTTGTTATGGGTGCTATGATCTAGGGTAAGGCCTGAATTCTATTACTCTATTCCGGACCTTAGGAAGGATGCCGACAGGTCTCTTGAGCCAGAGCTAGCTAGGATAAGGGAGGTCGGCCCTCAAGAACATGACTTAATGAAGAACGGAATATTCCACGACGTCGGAGCTCATTCTTTGCTTAGGAAGGGAGTGGACCTTTATGAGATGCAACTATTATGGCGCGCGTGTTCCTACCAGTACCCACCAATGGGAAGAGCACATCCTATTTACACTATTAGTTGGGGAAGATAATCTGTAAGACAATCGCGCTTGCCTAGGTTACCTCAATGTCGCGATAGACGGGCTTAGCTCATAGCTAATCGAAGTTACCAGGACTTTACCCTTTATTTACAGTACTATACCCAGTGGATAAAGCTCAGGTGCAAGTGTGCAATTATTTCCTCTGTCGCATTCTAGTGTTAGTAAATCAGTTTATGTTATTTTGTGATTTTTTCTTGTTAGTTTACTGATAAAGAAATGGCTGGAAAAGGTGCAGGGCCTGCGATCGGGATTGATCTTGGAACTACTTATTCATGCGTGGGGGTTTGGCAGCACAATCGTATTGAGATTATAGCAAATGATCAAGGAAACAAGACTACACCATCTTATGTTGCATTCACCAATACGCACCGTTTGATCGGCAATGCTGCGAAGAATCAAGTCGCCGCGAACCCTACCAACACTGTTTTTGGTATGTTCTAAGCTATAAAAAGTCTCTCTATTTTATTCAATTACATGTATATTCTTTCGTTGCTTCCATTGCACGCTTCATGCCTCGCTTCAACGTTAAACACCTTTGGGGACCACAAGTATTCAGCCCTAAAAGTAAAAATTTGGATAGTACATTCCGCCGTCAAGATAGTCATGTAGAAGGCCGCGTCTGGAAAAGTTATAACGAGGCTTTTAGCAACAAAGATTTGAAATCGCTTCCTGAAGTTGTCCTCTATAGACGGAAACACATTTTGCGAGTCTTTTATAGCGAAAATATGAGGGAGGATTTAAAATTTTTATGCGAGGTTATGGCTTTCGTAAACATGCATGAGTTACCATAGCAGAAGATCAAATAGAAATTTTGGGAACCTATCTGTATCCAATCAAGGAGAGAGGCTGTAAGAAAGACAGAGTTGAGAGTAAGCCCTCTCCTAGACGATCATCCATGTATAGTTATATTCTATACATGGCACGTATAATCCAAATGGACGGAGCTTCTACGGACAAAACTTTAGAAACTAAATCACATTTTGGTTGAAAAAGAGAGCTTGATATTTTTGGTTCCTAAAGAGACCCTTTTGGAGTCCAAAATAACTCTGCCCTTGAAATTGTCTCTGAAACCTAAATCTTTTGTGGTGCCTTCTATTGCATGTCATTTTTCTTGATAACCGGATGTCTGGGTCAGCTTGCGCACATCCCGAGTAATTCCGAGGTACTAAAGTTAACAACCGGGTAGATCTCCAGTGGCCTCAAGCTTTGGTATATTTGGATTATGCAGGTCATTTTACATAGGCAGAACTGCAGAAGTATTTGAGGCACCCTCTAGAAAAAAGATTGATATTATTTTATGATTTTGTCCTTGCACAAAAAATATAGATCTTTTTTTTTGTTCATATGGAAATAGACGGAGCAAGTTTACTCCCACTCTACTAATGGAGAATTTCCCCTTTGGCAATGGAAATTAAGGCCTTGTTCCAGACAATTGTCTTTTTTAGTATACTGCCATTACACGCTCTACGAGACAAGTCATTATCTTCCAAATAAATAAACCATAAAGCCAAAAAGGACAGTAAAACACAAATTACTAGAAAAGACAGTTTTCTAGAACAAAGCCCAAGTCAAACACTATTTCACACAAACACTTCACTATAGGCCAAAACACCAGGATGCCCCTTTACAAAAAAATTTGTCCGACATTAACAACAAATAATTTTAACTTAAAATATCTTAAAATACAAACATGCCCCCAGATATTTTAATATCACACCAAAAGTGTTACCAAGCTAAAGGATCACGAACTAATATCTCAGTGTCATCAGCTTGAGCTTGTTCTCACTTCTCAGTATGAGCACACAAAATATGACGAGAAAAGAAAGTTAAATGTACTATTCAAATTCTCTCCACAAAGACGAGGCTCTGAACGATGAAAATTTTATTTTGATATAATTTCGTCTCATTTAATTTTTTGTTAGATTCATGTTAATTTTCATGGATTCAGCATTTGCATCGAATGGAGAAGTTTAAAAAGTACCAAGTTAAACCGATAGCAGGAAAAAAAGAAGAAGTTTGAATGGCTATCTTTTTTGTTTTTAGTGTCGGCTTATCTGTGTTTTTTTCTATTAATACCGGCTCCACCTTGGTTCTACTAAAGAGTTATCTCCATCGCTTGATTTTGAAAATTGTTGAAGTATGAAAGTCCTCACACGCCAACTAATGTCCTGATAATTACGCATATGCTATGCTTAGTTTTATGAGTAAATTGGAGTAGTAGCTAATGTATATGCTATGGCCTATGAGCCCTCTTCTTTTTGAGTTAACTCATACTAATAAACTTCCTTTTTTTTTTTACCTATTATAGCGTCGTAGTAAATTAAGAGCAGCCCATAATTTTAAATAAATTTTGGAGGTTCAAAGCTCAAGCCTTATTTGCCTTGCCTAGTTGCCTCAGACGGCACTGCGTTCAACTTTGTTCACTCACCTTTAAATGTGGGTGAACAATACTCACCATATTCCTGATCCTATTTCGATTTATCTTAGAACATCATATTTTAACCCTCCCTGCAAATAATCAGCTCAATCGGATATCATTAAGTGCTTGATAAAATCACCCAATTTTCAGTTTCGAAGTTTGACAAGAATCTAAAATGAAAATTATGTGATTTAAACAAGGAGAGTTACCGATATACGATTGCGTTGATTTTTTGAATGGTTAGCTAAAATATAATGTTCTGAGAGATGAACTGTTCTGATCATGGAAATAGGACCTGGAACATGGTGGTTAACGTTCACCCACTTTTAAAGGTGGGAGAACAAAATTGAACTTGATGGCGCTTCTTACGTCACTACTCCTTGTCTGTAGCCTTTCCTTTTGAAACAGTGGTGTCTAAACTAGCGGCATATATACATACATTATAATTTCATGTTTATTTTTTGTTTGAGAAGGTTATAATTTCGTATTTTGTAATATCCAGTTTAGATTTTTAACCCATATCTATGTATAGTTTCTCATTGGTTCTTGAAATTTTGGGTTTTTTTTTTCCTCAGATGCTAAGCGTCTAATCGGAAGAAGATACAGCGACGCCCATGTTCAGAGCGACATGAAGCTATGGCCATTCAAGGTCACACCCGGTCTAGACGACAATCCCATGATAGGAGTAACATACAAGAACGAAGAGAAACAATTCTCCGCCGAAGAAATCTCCTCAGTGGTCCTCGTAAAAATGAGAGATTGCAGAGGATTACCTGGCCAACACCATAAAAAACGCTGTCGTCACTGTCACTGTCCCTGCCTACTTCAACAATTCTCAGAGACAAGCCACTAAAGATGCGGGAGTCATCGCTGGTCTCCACGTCATGCGGATAGTCAACGAGCCAACTGCAGCCACCATCGCTTATGGTCTTGACAACAAAGACAGTAGCAAAGGTAAGAAAAATGTATTCATATTTGACCTTGGGGGTGGAACATTCGACATCTCTCTATTAGCCATCGAAGAGGGTAAATCGAGGCTAAAGCTACGGGTGGGGATACACATTTGGGGGGTGAGGACTTTGATAACAAAATGGTGAACCATTTCGTCAAGGAATTCAAGAGGAAGCATAATAAGGATATTAGTGGGAACCCAAGAGCTTTAAGGAGGTTGAGGACTTCTTGTGAGAGAGCTAAGAGGACTCTTTCGTCCACACCCGAAACTACGATCGAGGTCGATTCGTTATATGAGGGGATTGATTTTTGCGCGACTGTTGCTCAGGCCAAGTTCGAGGACCTGAACATTGATTTTTTCAGGAAGTGTATGGAGCTAGTGGAGGAGTGTTTGAGAGATGCATTAATGGACGAGCAATATTGACGAAGTCGTTCTTGTTGGTGGGTCCACTAGGATTCCCAAGGTCCGGCAATTGTTGCAGGATTTCTTGAATGGGAAGGAGCTTTACAAAAACATTAATCCTGATGAGGCTGTGGCTTATGGTGCCGCTGTTCAGGCCGCAATTTTGAGCGGTGAGTGGAATGATAAGGTTCAGGATTTAGTATTGCTATTGGATGTCACACCGCTTTCCCTTGGTTGGGAAAATGCTAATGGGGTTATGAGTGTTGTGATTCCGAAAAACACTACCATTCCGACGAAGAAAGTAATGGTTGGCAGTAATTGCAGTGATTACCAAAACCTTGGTTTGATTAAATTCTTTGAGGGGGAAAGAACTAGAGCCAGCGACAACTACTTCTTGGGCAACTTCACGGTTGGAATTAATCCGGCTCTTACGGGTGTCTCGAAAATTAATATCTGTTTCGAAATCGATTTGAATGGTATTCTGAATGTGTCTGCAGAGGACCAAACTGCTGGACAGAAAAACAAAATCACTATTACCAACAATAAGGGTAGGTGGTCGAAGGAGGAGATTGAGAAAATAGTGCAGGAGGCTGCGAAATACAAGTTGGAAGATGAGGAGTTCAAGAAAAAAGTGAAGGCAAAACGCGCATTGGAGATTTACGCTTATAACATGAGGAACACTGTTAAGGATAAGAAGAGGGGCGTGATGATTCCTCTGGCTGACAAGAAGAATATTGAAGTTTGAGTGGGTGATTCAGTGGTTGGATGGGAACCAGCTCGCTGAGACAAAGGAGTTTGAGTATAAGATGAACGAATTGAAAGGAATTTGTGACCCTATAATTGCTAAGATGTACTAGGGTGCTAGTGGTGGTATGGGTTGAGGAATGGATGAGGATGATCCTTGTTTTGGAGCAATGCTGGACCTAAGACGTTCCAATCTTCAGTTTGAGGATCTCAGTCACTCCTCTGTGTCGTATGCATACTACATGCATGTAGGAAGAGTATCTTTTGGGTATTTCCGTTATGTACTTTTCTGTTTTGGCTTTTTGGTTTTGCTTCATGCAAAACTACTTTTGTGTCTTTGCTATGTAATTGCCTGCAACTAGATGGTGATAGGTTGTGTGAAACAGTTATCTTCACTTGTTTTTGCCAGTACAATTATGGGGATTGCTACTCTTTTTTTCTAGCGAGTATGTGTTGGTCTGGTGGGATTGCTAAGCTGTTTCTTTCTTGGGTAACTACAGATATATTACTTCCTCCCATTTTGTTTGCTCACTACCAATATCCGTGCCATTTTCAAACGTTTATATATTTTTATTTATAATGTTTTTAAAGTTTTAAATTTTTTTGTCTAGTAGAACTAATTGCGATCTGTAGTATCAAATAAGATCCTTATTGCATATAAAATGCATTATGGATTAAAACCTACAAGAGTTCAAAAAAATAAGCATAATCGTAGTGAACAAACAAAATGGGATGGAGGGAGTATTCTACAAAGCATTGAGTAGAACTATATAGAACTAACCTACTCGTATAAGAAAGGGATATTTAGGGAGTGTTTGAGAGATTTATTTTTAGTTTTTCATTTTTAACTTTTTGGTTTTTTGGCTTTTTGAATTATGGTCGGAATGTATTTTGAATCTGGTAGAGTGCGTGGGAGAAATATGCAGAATGCATTTTGCAACAGGAGTAGTGTTTGAGAGATATGTGCAGAATATATTCTGTATGTCTTTTTGTTAATCAAAATGGAAAAAGTGAAAAAATGAGAAGTAAAAAAGCTCATCTCCTCTTCCTTCTCACTTCACTTCTCTAAACCCAAAAATCAAAAACTCATTTTTGGAGATTGTATTATGTATGTTTTGTGCTAAACACTCAAAAGTAAAAAATAGAAAAATGAGAATGTAATATGTAGCTCCCAAACATCCCCTTAGTCATCCATCAATTGCTGCATCATATGGGATTCGTAACTTCTAACCAAGACACATGATCCTAGTGTCTGCAAACGCAATGTACATGGGTTAATAGAATTTTTTCAGACCAAATTTTCAGACAATTTTTTTTTGATTAAGCTATGGTATGTTCGGACCAATTTACATTCTTACAAATACAAAATATAGACTGCGTTTTAAAAAAATATACGGCTTCGAATTCTATTGGAAAAAACACACAAAAGTTGAATCAATTTGTTATTCCTTTTCTAAAAAGAAAAGCTTAAAGCAAAATCTAGTTATAGAAGTATATGCATAACCTTCCCTTTACATTATTACAGCGGACAACATATAACTACGTTAGTGTAATCTTGTTGAACAATGCGACTATGTTGAGAGTCAACACTTACTCTCCATAGTTCAAGAAGATTCTAGAAAGTTGTGGTAAGTTCTGGAAGAATCTAGAATGTCGTGGAACATTCTAGAATATTAAAGAAGACTGAAGATGCTAGAAGATTCCAGAAGGTTCAAGAAGACTATAGACATGTGTGGAGTCTTCTAGAACATGAGAGAAGGAATGAGCCAAGAATATTCTAGAATATTGAAGAATGATGTGCACACCTATATAAAGGGTGGAAGACCTCATTTGTGTATGTGGTGAGGAAGTACCACCTTGGTGGTGATGAGAGCACCCTTGGGTGGGAGAGTACCCAAGTGGGGGAGAGACCACCAAAAGCACAAAGTGTGTGCCTAGATGTTGTAAATGTAAACGAGAGTCATATGTAAAGAGTGTGAGATAAAGTGTGCAAAGTATATGTAATGAGTCAGGATATGAAATAAAAGATTTTGTTTATTAATTCCGCTGCACTACACTCTACATGATTGAATTCAAATCCCGACTCCGTCATAGAATATTCAAATGAGTTTTTTCAGTTTGGGAGTGTCTTTAGGCACAAACAATCTGCTGGTAATAAGGAAGCTTATGTTTCTAGGAGGGAGTTCTCCAATAGATTTTATGAGGATCGGATAAAATCAAGCCCTTGATGGGCTTGATTTTATCTATTGGTGAAAAGATTTCATAAAATCTCACCATTTTTGCACTAAAAAATGTGAGATTTTATGAAATCTCCAATGGATATTTGGAGAACTCCCCCTAGATTCCCTTTATTTTCAGCCATCGGATTTTGATAAATGGTCTAGATTGCTTTTCACTTAACCACTCGAGGACTTGATTAAAGAAATCCCATGGTGACGATTTGTTTAACTACTACTGCTATCTTTTTAGGCCTTATTCCATTAACTCAAAAAGTCAAAAATTTAACTTATTATTGTGATTTTGAAGACATGTCAATCACATAAAAAATCGTGAAAAATCAAAAAGCCACCCTAACTCTTAGCCCGCCCAAATCTCACGAGTGTTTTTGGGAGCAGTGTTGTCATTAGTTGGGAATCCATAAGCCCGCTCGTTACTGTTTAGAGCACTTCGTCTTCTCTTCGTTCATCCTCGCCGACAAACGCACTAACGGGTAATGCTTATTTCGTTTTTCAATCGAACTCTGCTTTCAAATATTGTTTTGGTTTTTGTCGTATTCATTAGTATATTTTGACTACAAGCTTCGGATTTTCCCCCTACTTTAGAACCTTCGATATGTTTGATGTATGAGTTGTTATGTTTGTGTGACTTGAATATGATAGAGGTGTCATGCCTGCTCTACGGAGTGTCGATTGAATGTTGGACGTCGATTATTTCTGAACTTTCCCTGCCATTTCCATTTCAATTGGTGGATGTGAGAGCACAGAATTATTGTTTGAAAGATATGGGGGAAATCTTCTGTTGTACTAGTTTGTTACCTCCACCTACATTGCTTCTTTCATGGAACAAAATTGTTTGGGATTTTTTGTTCTTTTACTAGGGTATACCAAATATTGCACTGTTTAATCAGCAAGCGCTATTCTTTCCAAATTTATTTGAATACATGATGATGTTGCTTAATTCTGGTGAGGCACTTTGTGGTATCGTGTTTTTTAATTTTCCCTTTTTAAGGCTGAGGTAGTTTTAATTTGCATTACTTCCATTTCTCTATGTCAACCAGAAAATATTCGTGAACAAGTAATAGACGTAAATCTTCACACACCCCTCTCCCGGAAAACCATAAAAAAATGTTGTGCGGACATACCATTCTCAAAGTAATATAAAACGTACAACGGTGTGAGGTATGTGTTCTTATTTATGTTTGTGAGATGTCCATCTCTTTCCAAGTTTTTTCTTTGAACTTTTTTGTGTCCAAGTTCCTTTTCATTGTTCCCAGGTTCATTTTGTTCCTTTGGTACACATTACTTGTATCACTACAATTTATAGTATTGTTTTGTCTCCCCCAATTAATTTTCTGTTGGCTTTAATTGGGTCTCCTACTAGTGGAGAATGAGATTAGTCACTCAGAATTAGTCGATGTGTGCGTAATATGACGTGATTTTATTGGGTCTCCCATTTTTTGTGATGTGACGTGGTTTGATATTCGTAGATTGCATGGTTGGACTTGGATCTAACCAGTGGGGTTTTGGAAAGAAGGCTCCGTTTGGGCGCCTGTTTTTCTATTTTTTGCTTTTTTTTTTTTGGTTTTTGGGTGTTTGGTAGCCAAAGGTAAAAACAGTTTCTCCCAAAAACGGTTTCTTCATTTCTGGTGATAGAGAGAAGAAAGCAAAAAGAGGCTCACACCTCCTTTTCAATTTCTACTTCTGGGTTTCTCTCATCTCTCTCTCCCAAAATGCATTCTGCACATTTCTCCTAAACACTCATCCCAGATTCAAAAGTCATTCTAGCCATAATCCAAAAAATCAAAAAGCCAAAAAGTTAAAAATGAAAAGCTGAAAAATAGGCTCCCAAACACCCTCGAAGTGTAAAGGCACTCAATGTTTTGAGAAACAAAAAAGATATGCGTACGCACCGTCTGTGCACGTATTGTGCACGGGCGGTGCATCTCGACCCTCCAAAAGTGTTTTCGACGGTCCGGATTTTAAAGACTCTATTACCGGTAATAGAGTTTTTAAAATCCTAGAGTTTTTAAAATCCGGATCGTTGATTTGTTAGCACGGACGGTCCGGATTTGTTCGTGCACGATGCGTACACGACAAATCCGTACACATCGTCAGACTGTTTGATTGGCCCGATAGAACAAATAGATTAAGACTAAGACTATGATCTGATAAGTGATAAGTTTACATACGGGGAAATTAATATCCAGTTTAGAAAGGGAGTATTCGGCAACACATACAAGCGGAACAGTAGGGGTTTCTTGGGGGCACAACGAATGGAACTAGGGCAGTTGCGGGGAAAATGCTCATTGATATCTATGTAAGCCATGTATATGTTTTCTATGTACTGTAATTCTAGTCACATGATTACTCAGTTTATTTTTATGAAACACTAATATCTTTAATTAGGGTTGATGATGAAACCTATTAACATCATTGATTAATGTTACGTCTGTGATTTTTCAACACAAGTTCCTTGTTTATTGTTCTTGGCTCATTAATTAATACACATGAAACTCTGGTTCCTAGTTAGAATGTTTTTCTTTTCATGATTTAATATGATGGGAACAACCCCCGCACTCCGGCGCTCCAATGAACAAAAGTTCTATGTATTCTATTAAACGAATTGCTTCCCTTATTACAGTAACTTTAACTACTCAGCTACGGATACAATTAATGATTTAGTTTTAAACTTAATTGCCTGGGAAAGGCATATATTCGCCATAATAAAAACAGCGAAGTCCCCGGGTAATCTCTTCCTACCTTCAGTCATATCTTCACTATGATTTGGTCTTGGGAGCATAGTTGTTTTTCTCAACCCGTAATCTCTACCAGCTTTTTCGTGATAATTTGATTCTTAGGTATCTATTTTTAATTTTTTAATTTTTATCATTGTTGGATTGATTTTTAACTAAATAAAACAAAAATCATACTCCGTGTTTGTTAAATGGGTTTGGATTCGATTAATTCATGTTTATTTCGTTTCGTATAAAAAAATCACAAGCCCCTATAGGATCAACCTTGCTCTCGCCATGGTATATTGCAAAATACTATGTGCGCTTACAAGGACATTAAAATTCAGAAGGGCCAAATGCAGATTACCTCCCTAGGGTTAGGCCATTTGACAGATAACCTCCCTGACTTTGACTAATGTCCAGTTTCACTCCCTATTCTTTTGGAGTAAAGTGCAACGGTAACTCCGTTAACGGTATATAAACATACTATAATACCCTTGTATCTTAATTCCACTTCTTCCTCACTTAGTCTTTTCTTGGCAAAAATAAAATAAATAGATAAACCATATTCTAGTGAAAATGATACACAATTTGTGTTTATGGTCTAGATACAACTTTCGCATGGCTAGGGTTACAATCTAAATGTTTTTTATCATGCGTTTCAGATATGGATTTTCATAGCATGAAAAGGACAGAACTTCAAGTGCTATGCAAGAAGCATAACATTCCTGCAAATTTAACCAATTTGGTGATGGCTAACAGGCTTGCATATCTTCTTAAGGTACCCCCATTTTTTCATACTACCCATTTCTCCTGTTCATTGGACTAGAGGTTGATGCACACGTTTCTTTGTACAACCTTATTATACACAATTCATCATACAAAAGGTAAAAAACAATCACGTGAAAATGCAAAATATGGTAAACCATGAAATCAACCAATCGTAGGAACACATCCTAACAAATCACCTGTTCTCGTTCATGTGATGGAGTATACATTGAGTTGGTATCTCAGTTTGTCAATTGCTCATGTGTTTGTGTGTATAGCCAATCCAAGACCCGGCTTTATTTACAGTATTATACTCGTTGGAAATTCCTCTCTGTCGCATTCTAGTGTTAGTAAATCAGTTTATGTTATTTTGTGATTTCTTCTTGTTAGTTTACCGATCAAGAAATGGCTGGAAAAGGTGAAGGGCCTGCAATCGGGATTGATCTTGGAACTACTTACTCATGCCTGGGCGTTTGGCAACACAATTGTATTGAAATCATAGCAAATGATTAAGGAAACAGGACGACACCATCTTATGTTGCATTCACTGATACTCACTGTTTGATCGGTGATGCTGCGAAGAATCAAGTCGCCGTGAACCCTACCAACACTGTTTTCGGTATGTTCTAAGCTCTAAAAAGTCAATCTATTTTTATCCAATTACCTGTTTATTCTTGCATTGCTTCCGTTGTACGCTTCATGCCTCGCTACAACGTTAAACACCTTTGGGGACCACAAGTATTCGGCCCTAAAAGTAAAAATTTGGAGACTACATTATGCAGTCAAGGTAGTTGTGTAGAAAGCTGCGTCTGGAAAGTTATTGAGAGGCTTGAGCTTGTTCTCGGTATGATCACACAATGTGATGACAAAGGAAAGTTAAATGTACTATCCAAATTCTCGCCACAAAGACGAGGTTCTAAACGATGAAAAATTTATTTTGATATTATTTTGTCTCATCTGAATTTTTGTTAGATTCATATTAATTTTTATGGATTACTCGCTCGCATCGAACAGAGAAGTTTAAAAAGTACAAAATTACAACCAATAGTCAAAGAAAAAAGTTTGAATAGCTATCTTTTTTGTCTTTAGTATCGGCTTAGCTGTATTTTTTTCTATTAATTCCGGCTCCACCTTGGTTTTACTAAAGAGTTATCTCGATCGCTTGATTTTGAAAATTGTATAAGTATGAAAGTCCTCACACCGTCACACGCCTACTAATGTCCTGATAATTACGCAGATACCATGCTTAGTTTTCTGAGTTAATTGGGTTAACACATACTAATAGACTTACTTTTTTTTATTATTATATTTTTTATACCTATTATAACATTGTAGTAAATTAGGAGCTGCACATAATTTTAAATAAGTTTTGGAGGTTCAAAGCTCGAGCCTTATTTGCCTTGCCAGGATGTTTTCTTACATAGGGTGAGTAATGTAAGCAGTGTTATTCAGTTGCCGCATCCATGCAAAACCAATACGAAGAGTAGTTCTGCTTGAACAGAAGGAGCTAGGCTAAAATTTGAACTCTTACAAATGTGGCATGTTGGCAAATCTAGAAACAGATGGAGGATCAAAAGGGAAAAAAAGGAAGAAACATATGGTCTCTCCTCTCTGTCCGCACAAGTGGTTATACAAAATCTTCAGAGAGATATTGCCAATTAGCCTCTTCACCATCACCAGTGGTTGCTCTCCCTCATGAATGCAGAAGAAAAGGGCCAAAAGAGAACTATAAAACCAATAAAAATTGGACAAACGAAATAAAAACACCAAGAAGTTTATAAATAAATGGTTATTGGGGCTTTTGCTTTTGAATCAACAGAAATTAATGTTGTAGATCTTCACAAGCAAATTCGCTCCAATAACCAACATCTAATGCGGGAACTACACAAACACGCAAGGGCAAAGACAAGAAGGTACAAGTGGGTTTCTTACAATGACATTCATAATTGCAGCCAAATTTTACAATTTTGTCTCCAAAATTTTAGACCACTTAGGTTGACATCTCCAAATAAAACCATCGTTATACTCTTTGGTTTTAAACCAATTATGAATCTGCAAACCAGATGCTAAACACTTAATACAAATCACTTGAATTTTGCAACGGAAATCATTCATGGTGAAAAAGCGGAGCTAGAAGCAGAGGGAGAAAGAGGGGAAAGAACACTGGTGTTTTAACCGTGAAGAGTGCACAACCACAAAGGTAGAGATTGAGGGTTAGACTGGTTACTAATTCAGTGCATTGAATAAGCCTTCTCAGTTTCCTCCATGAGTCCACCGTGAGTATTACTGCTGAGCTTCCTTTGGTTTCACAAATCTAAGCCCAAAACATACTTTTTCATGTATCTCGTTTTTTGGCATTGTACGTTTATTTATTGTTAGAGTTGTTTTAGGTGTGGAAAGGAATCAAACTCTCTCTTTATTTCATGTATCTAAGCCCATCAGTTGTTTTATGTATTTCGTTTCAGTGTGGTAGTTTTTTTAGTCAAGATGGATTGAATGTGTTGAAGAAGACGTCAAATTCAAGTCTGTCAGTCAACAAAACATTCTGATTGATTTTGCTCGAGCCAAACATCCAGCAAAAAAGGGAGCAGTGTTTGAGGGATGCGAAAATAAACAAGAGCAATGTTGACCAAGTCGTTCTTGTTGGTGGGTCCACTAGGATTCCCAAGGTCGGCAATTATTGCAGGATTTCTTCCATGGGAAGGAGCTTTGCGAAATCATTAACCCTGATGAGGCTGTGGCTTATGGTGCCACGGTTCAGGCTGCAATTTTGAGTGGTGAGCGGAGTGAGAAGATTCAGGATTTAGTCCTGCTGTTTGATGTCACTCCACTTTCCCTTCGTTTGGAAACTGATGGTGCGGTTATGACCATTGTGATTCCGAAAAACACCATCATTCTGACGTTGAAAGAGCGGGGTGTCACTACCAAATATGATAACCAAACCAGTGTTCCAATTCTAATATACGAGGGGGAAAAGACCGGAACCAGAGACAACAACTTCCTGGGCAGATTTGATCTCAATGGAATTCCTACAGCTGACAAGGAGAAGATTAAAGCTGTGTTTGAGCAGGCAATTCAGTGGTTGGATGGGAACTAGCTTGCGGTGACGGAGGAGTTTGATTATGAGATGAAGGAATTGGAGGGAATTTGCAACCCCATAATTGCTAAGGTGTACTTGCGGCCCCGGCCCCTTGGGGACAGCTGGCCCTTTGAATCCGTAAAAAAGAGTCTTATTGGAAGGTGGAAAGCAAAAAGTAAATAGATTCTCCTACTATTTTGGCTACCATTGGTGTACTGCTCTTAGTGGTGGTGGTGGCCCAATATCTTTCCTCCACAGCGTACTAAAATGGGGCCATATATTGATGGAAAAGGAACCATCCTATAATTTTTTCCATCTCTGCTAAGTAAAAGTCGTATTGGTGTACCGTACTCCAAAAACAGCTCCAGCCATTGGATGAGAATTTTAAATGCGAACCATTGATTCAGGAGAAAAAGTAAATACTGTGACTGTTAGCCCAGTTCCTTCCCCTGTAAGGAAGGACATTCCATCTGCTTCTTCTACTAAAGAAGCTCGAGCTCACAACCCCTCCTCACTCTCTCTCCCTCTCCCATCTCCTCTGCTCGGCGCCCCGCTTATCGCCGGAATAACTCCACCGGTTTGTTCCCACTCTCTCATTTTTGTTTGGGGTTTGTGGGTTCGAGACCAGAGTTATGGGTTTTTGATTTTGGGTTCAAAACAGAGTCAAGAATCTCAATTGTGTAGATACGGTAAATTATTTTTTTCCTTTTTCCCAATGTCGGCATGTGCACTGTATTTCTTATCAGCCTCAGCTAAACTCCTTTAGGATTTTTTTCGTGAGCCCAGTTTTCTGAACCTTATTTTCAGTTTCTTGGAATCTCAGTTATTGAATGGTTAATGATAATTGATTTTCACATATCCACATAATTTCGTGCCACTCCCTCGATGACAAAACTCAGTCAAATAAAAGGTGTTCTAGAAACCAGGTTCTGTGTTCCAATTGGAACATCGCTCCTTATATTTTTCTCCTTGGCTGAAGGTTTTTTGTTTAGGTTTGGAGTATCCTCTGTATTTCCTAGGTTGCTTAGGTTTGTTGTACTCCATTTTGTTTGGCACGTTTCAATAAAATTAAACTTACCCAAGGGGGCCAAAAAAAAAAAAAAAACTCAATCAAAGAATAATAGTAATAAACATCCATGTTATGTGGGTCACATTTAGATTGAGATATGAATCCAGTTCCTAACAAAGATACTTAGAATGCCAAAACCAATGAATTGACGTGTCGGTTGATGAGGTTGGGTCTTCCACGATTCAAGTTTTGACTTCTGGCCAGGTGGCTATGTTTGGCAATTTCTCTCAAATGGTGTGGCAGTTTAGGGCTCAGATTTTTCCTTAAATTGTTTTGGAGAACCGGAAGAGCTACTTGTATTTTCTGCCAATGTGAGTTTTCATATGTAGTCTTTGTTCGGTACAATCCCTTGGAGTCTTAGACTGATAGTATCCTACGAAAAGAGTGATGCATTTTGATGAGCAATTGATATAGTCCGCCTTTTTATGGTTGCTATTATCCATTTCTAAAGTTCACCTTCTTTTCCCCCGGAAATTCACAAAAGTAGATCAGTTCCATTTTCTTCTTGTTCAATATGCAAAGTAAGGTTCAATGTAGTTCACCAAAGCAGTCTTCATAAAGTTAACTATTTTATTGTCATGAGCTGTCTTTAATTTATGTCATTTCATTTTTAGCAATATGACCTGCCATTGAAAACTGTAATTTGTATGGGCTCTAGAAAAAAAAGGTTAGCTCATTGTATAATGTGGTGCATCGAATTGCAGGGGATACATATAGCTATAATTTGTTTGGTGAGCATTTACGTGGTGATAGAAAAACTTTTATGCTTGAAGTTGTGATTGTACTATTTCATTTGTTTTCCTTTTGCCTGTTTTTGTCACTTGACTTTTATTTCTCTAATGTCTTCAAAATAAGGAGGAAAAAAACTTGCATATAGGGATTTTATGTGCAGGCTTTCTTTTCATAGTTGTCTGCTTTGTATTCATTTTTTTACCATTAATGAAGCATACAGTGATCAGTGGCCGTATTTTCAAAACTGTATTGATGCTTTTATTTTAACTCCTTGCCGTCGCCTGAAGGCTCATACATGAAAACAAGTATATTAGGCCAACCAAAAGATTGATGCTCCATTATTCTTAAAATGATTCTCACTTCTCCCTGCAGAGTCTAATGTATGCTCTGTGATGATTGAATGTTGTTAAGTATTTCCCTTGTTCACAGTCATAACACTTGGCGTGAATTCGATTTTCTGGAATTATTTGAGGATTGGAGGTCAAGTACATTTGTTCATCATCAAAACCACTTGGCGTGCATTGGATTGTTTGGAATCATGTGAAGCTTATTTTAGCAGATTGATTTGGGAGGAACAATAATAGTATACTGTTTTAGATGCACATAATAGAGAACCCACCAAGGTTATTTTTGTGTAGTTCTATATGGTTTTTTTCACCTTTAAATTCACTTCCTGTTACTGAAATCGGATGTGACCAATATCAAGCTGAATTTCAAGTATCATCCATTTGGATTTGGGGCCAATTGAGTTATTTGTCCGGATTGATATTGGTTCACTTTACAGTTGGATTTTCTAGGGTGCTTTTAGATATGGGTCATGCACCAGTTTAAGAATGATATTGGTTCACTTTACACTTTACAGTTGGATTTTCTGGGGTGCTTTTAGGCACTGGTCATGCACCAGAGAAGAGAAGTGAAGGAATAGATGTATACTGACTTCTTGTGTTCCCCATGAATATATGCAAAAGTACACTGACATCGAGTGGCGGGAATTAAGCACACGCAAGAAACCACCTATCACCTTCCAAAATATTTTCGGTTACGAAGCCGGCGATTCAAGCATTCACGAAATTATAGCTTCCCTTATAAAGTTTTCCTTTCCACCCCTCATACTAAAGTACTATACATGTTAGATAAAACTCAAGTGCAACTATTTCTTGTCTGCCGCATTTGAGTATTTGTTTAATCAGTTTCTGTATTTGGGAATTTTGCTGTTAGTTTTCCGAGGAAAAATGGCTGGAAATGGAGAAGGGACAGCGATTGGGATCGATCTTCACGTTGGACCTTCAAAATATATTTTAAACACATCTAACGGTTCGGATTGTCTCGGATCGTTGAAATTCAATCTCGAACGAAAAATTCCTTACATAAGCTATGTAAGGGAGCCTTTATAAGATCCTCTTTATATATAGGATCCAATTCTAGTCAGGATCCCTGACTTTGTTAAAGTCCTCACCTTTCCTGGTTGATTTTTGATGATCCGAACCGTCCAATGTGTTTAGAATATGTTTTTAAGGGTCTTCGCAAGGAATCATAAAAAAACATGCTGGGGTAAAGACTTGCATATCATCTAAAGCATATAAGAAACTATACCAAAAATCCATATTCGATAGCATTTCTTCAATATTCAAATCAGTAGTCTCATCTACTTTTCTCTGAATATTTACCTTTTGCATGGCGAAATTTTATTTATTTAGTTTAGAAGTAAAACGTTGGATTTCCCTTCTTTTTAGGAAGGTGTCTCTACCTTGGACATCAGTAGTAGTATACTTTCCTCCTGCTCTTTAGAGGTTCTCGGTAAAGCTAGCCGAAGACATAGCAGGAGACGGGCATTGAATAGAGATTTGTTCCCTTTCAGGTCAGTCTCTATTGCTGGGATTTCCATATGTGCCACTGCCCAGTATACCTGTGCTGATGAATCCCTCTAGCATACTAACTAGAGAACGACATCTATTTTACTCTGAAGGGGGACTAAAGTCGTAGGGTAAAAAATGACAGGAAAGGACTTCATCCAAGCAGCTTTTCTTAAAATATATACCTACGGTTTGTATGAAAAACTGCTTGGATGAAGCCATTCCGGTCATTTTTTTTCTTATGATTCCTCGCGGAGACCCTTAAAAACATGTTTTAATACATTGAATGGCTTGGATCATCAAAATTCAATCAGAAAATGTGAGAATGAGAGGGATCCCTGACTAGAAGTGGATCCTATATATATATATATCCATTACATAAGTTCACCGGTGTAAACTGAGAAATTTTTTCAGTGTGTCAGTTTGCAAATAGGGAATACCTAATTAGGGAATCCTCCGGTGTAAACCGAGAATTTTTTCGTATTTAAACTATCTATATTATTTTTTCGTATTTAAACATGTGACTGCATTGTTGCCAAGAAACTGACTATGAACCTGAATACAAGTTTTAAATTGTTTGTTGACATCTGATGTTTTATACGATATATGTAATATAATATACATATATGATATATGTATATACACAAATATCACACACACAGAGAGAGGGAGAGAACAATTATAAAGCCCTAATTACACTTTTAACCCACATATTTCAAGTAATAAAATATTTACCCCGCGCGAAATAAAAAATGTATCTGAATAACAAAAAATAAATTTAAATTCCGGATACTTAAAAAATGTATTGGATATGTATATGAACGTATCCGTATCCGATATGCGTACAATACGTGATACGGAGGCCAAAATAGAGTATCCATGCTTCATAGCTGACACCGATGGGCGGGAATTATGCACACACAAGAAACCATCTAAAACCTTCCCAAATATTTCCATCAAACGGCTACGAAGCCGGGGATTCAAGCATTTTCGAAATTATAACTTTAAAAAGTTGTGCTTTTCACCCCTCATACTACAGTAGTATACCCGTTAGATAAAGCTCAAGCGCAACGATTTCCTGTCTGCCGTATTCGAGTATTTGTTTAATCAATTTCTCTAATTTTGTGATTTTTTCCTGTTAGTTTACCGAGGGAAAAATGGCTGGAAAAGGAGAAGGGCCGGCGATCGGGATTGATCTTGGAACGACATACTCATGCGTGGGGGTTTGGCAGCATGATCGGGTTGAGATTATAGCAAATGATCAAGGAAACAGGACAACGCCATCTTATGTTGCATTCACCGAAACACAACGTTTGATCGGCAACGCTGCGAAGAATCAAGTCGCCGTGAACCCTACCAACACTGTTTTCGGTATGTTCTAAGCTCTTAAATTCAAGCTATTTTTATCCCATTACATGCATATTCTTTTGTTGCTTCTACTTTATGGTGTTGGTATTTCTTCATTAATATGGTTAAAAGAGCCTTCATGCGCTTTAATGCCCGCTATATCTTAATTAATGCATGCCGTTTGACATGGGCAGAAGTATTGAGTGGGCTTCAAAAAACTGATTGATATTCTTTTGCAATTTTTTCCCTCAATTTTTTCCGTATGGAAATTGATGGAGCAATTATACTCCCACTACAGTGATATATAATTTGGCCTCAATTTTTATTTGTCTTTTTGTCTTTTTGTTAGTTTCAAAATTTAATATTTTGGATAAATCATTTGTCTCGACGAGAGAAGTCTAAAATGTAAAAGATTACGACCAAAAGCAAAAAAAGAATAAAAATTACTATAGACGAAAAAACTTTTTTATTCTTCTATTTTCCTATTTGGACCCGAAGAGCGCAAATTCTTACTCCACCTTGGTTCTACTAAAGAGTTATCTCGGTCTCTTGATTTTGAAAATTGTAGAAGTGTGAAAGTCCTTTCAGGGCTACTAATGTCTTGATAGTTACCCAGATGCTATGAAGCACCGACACTTCTAGAGGTCGCTGTGTCCACGTATCAGACACGGCGACACGCGTGTCCCACGTGTGACACGTATTGGACACGCCACGTGGTGTGTCCCTTAAATTAAATTATTTTTTGGGAAGGGACACGCGGGGGACACGGCATGGCCACGTGTGTTCCATATATACACTCTCTCTCGCTGTGTATATGTATATATATGTACATATGTATGTACTCATATATATTTTTGTTGCTTTGTGGGTGTATATCTTGCACATATGCTCGTGTACCAATATATACACCTGTATATTACAATATAGATACCTTACATATCAAAAGAAAAGTGTATTTATCTATGCATAAAAATTGTTACTGCATACATATATGATATATTTATTTATAATTAATTATTTATTTATTTTTGCCATGTCCCCCGCTGTGTCCGTGTCCATTTTTAGAATTTTCCGTGTCCCGTGTCCGTATCCGTGTCAGTGTCTGTGCTACATAGCCCAGATGTGATGCGTAGTTTTCTCAGTTAATTTGAGTAGTAGATGATGTATATGCTATAAGGAGATAATTCATTTATGACTTTTGTTGATATGTGCCCTCAAGGCACATTTTAATGCACCTGTTAATAGTATATTAATGAAACCAACTAACCCCACTTGTATAGTAAGTAGTGAAAGTAATTGCAATATTGGGTTAAGAGAAACTTGTGCGGTTACCCTCTACTCTTTAGTCCCCCTCCATAATGTTTTTTTACCCTTTATAATTCTTTGCCCGTTCAATTTCCCTAGCTAACCTTTGTTTACCCGAAAAAAGCTTTCGTAACCTTTTCAACATTAGGCAGTTTTTTTTTTTTTTTTTGTGTTAAATTTTTGGTTTTGTAGGAATCATTAGATATCTCATTGGTTTGGATGATAATTGAAAGATTGAGATAAATTAACAAGGTAAAGAGGTATTTTGTTACGACGCACTTGCAACGATTCTTTTACAACTAAGTTTTCTAAAAATTCCTTCTTTCTTTCTAAAATTTTGGGTCAGGTACTTTTCGGTATTGTTATATTTTCAGAATTTTTGTTTAGTTTTTTGTCAATTTATTTAGGATTAATCATTTGTCTCAATAAGAAGAATTAGAAATGTATAAAAAAACGAACCAAAGTTTAAACGCAAAAATTCCAATTTTTTAAAACTTTTTTCTTCTATAATGAACTCTTTTTTTTTTTTTGCTTTTGATCATATTTTTTTATTGGTGACCTTCTGCTTCTTAATAGTAAAAGAAAAAAACACGCACAGGTTACTTAAGGTTGTGTATTGAGTGCTAAAGTTGGGGCTATTGTTGTCTAATGTTTAAAAAGTCCAGCTTTTCAAAGAGAACATTTATGACTACTTGTACATTTGCGATTCCCATAAAAATAGAGTCAATTAAATGAGCTTATCCATTATAATCATTTGCCCTAGGGGCATACGTTAACAAGACCCTTCATTTATTCGTTATCCTCAGTTGTCAAAGTTACTTTAATCGTTCTTTCTTTGTCTTCATTTGGCCAATCTCGAGAGGAATTTTTTTATCTTAACTGTTAACTGCATTTTGAATTGTATTCTTACAATATCGCCAATTGGATATTGTCTTGTACGTAAAAAGCCTACTTCAAATTTTTAGTCCGAAGTTTGGACCAATTTGAATTAACCATTTACTTTGTTTACCAATTTAATTTTCCAGTCATTTGTTATATATTATATAAAATTACCTTCCACATATCACCTATTAAAACTAGTAGCATTGCTCTACAAAATCGGGTCAATTCGAAAAGCTCCTTAAATTTTCTTTTATTTAGGAAAGGCAAGAAATTCATTCATACATCTACAATAGACTTTGAAAAAAGTGAGTCCTCTTCTTTTTGTGTGAACTCATAATAGGCTTATTTTTGTACTTATTAACACATGTATTGAATTAGGAGCACCTAATTTTATTTAAAGTTTTGAGGTTTATAGCTCAAACCTTGTTTGCCTTGCCGCAGACGGCCTTCCCTACATCACTACTGCTTGTTCGTAGACTATAGGGAATGTGATTCCTTTTGAAACAACATCTAACCTAGCGGATTAGATTCATACAATACAATTTTTGTTTTGTTATACCCTATTAGATCTTTAATGTTGGAATGGTAGAGAGGCTCTGATAATAGCGGAAGCGTCACAAACACATGCACACATACACAAGAATTTCACGTGTTTTCCAAAATCAGGTACGTCCACGGGAGGAGAGTATTTCACTATATGGGTAGATAAAAATACAATAGAGGAGACACCACTCAACTCACTCAATCTCAAATCACTCACATATGATTTGTTGTCTCCCACTGTGTGTGGGGAGAAACCCCCACTGGGGTTCCCTCAATCTCTCAAGAACACTTGGGTGTTCTTCTCTCTCTACCACTCATACTTTTTAACACAAATCACACACATATATATAGGCATAAAATAGGTGTGAACACGCCTGTGTGAAATACGGCAGCCGTCTTCAAATACAACTTGAACTCTTCCTCTGCCAAAGTCTAACAAATCTTCCAATGCATATCCGATCTTTGACTTTGAAATTCCCATGTGGGAAATACAAAAACTCAAGCTTAATTTTCAACATTTAACACATATCTCTAGTTTCTCATTGGTTCTTGCAATTTTGATTTATCCAGATGCTAAGCGTCTGATTGGAAGAAAATACAGCGACGCCCATGTTCAGAACGACATGAAGCTATGGCCATTCAAGGTCACACCCGGTCTAGACGACAAACCCATGATAGGAGTAACATACAAGAACAAAGAGAAACAATTCTCTGCCGAAGAAATCTCCTCAACGGTCCTCGTGAAAATGAGAGAAATCGCAGAGGATTACCTCGGCACCACCATAAAAAATGCCGTTGTCACTGTCCCTGCTTACTTCAGCGATTCTCAGAGACAAGCCACCAAAGATGCTGGAATCATTGCCGGTCTCAATGTCATGCGGATAATCAACGAGCCAACTGCTGCCGCTATCGCTTATGGTCTCGACAACAAAGCAAGTAGCACCGGTGAAAAAAACGTGGTTATATTCGATCTTGGGGGTGGAACATTTGACGTCTCTGTATTAACCATCGAAGAGGGTAAAATTGAGGTTAAAGCTACGGGTGGGGATACACATTTGGGGGGTGAAGACTTTGACAACAGAATGGTGAACCATTTTGTTCAGGAATTCAAGAGGAAGCTTAAGAAGGATATTAGTGGGAACCCAAGAGCTTTAAGGAGGTTAAGGAGTTGTTGTGAAAGAGCTAAGAGGAATCTTTCATCGACAGCTGAAACTACGATTGAAATTGATGCGTTATACGAGGGGATTGATTATTGCGCGGCTATTACTCGGGCCAGATTCGAGGAGCTGAACATTGATTTGTTCAGGAAGTGTATGGAGCCAGTGGAAGAGTGTTTGAGGGATGCGAAAATGGACAAGAGCAATGTCGACGAAGTTGTTCTTGTTGGTGGATCCACTAGGATTCCCAAAGTTCGGAAATTGTTGCAGGATTTCTTCCATGGGAAGGAGCTTTGCAAAAGCATTAACCCTGATGAGGCAGTGGCTTATGGTGCCGCAGTTCAGGCTGCGATTATGAGTGGTGAGCGGAATGAGAAGGTTCAAGATTTATTACTGTTGTTGGATGTCACTCCGCTTTCCCTTGGTGTGCAAGTTGTTGGTGGGGTTATGGACGTTTTCATTCCCAAAAACACCACAATTCCCATGAAGAAAGAGAAGGTTTTGTCTACGAGCGCTGATAACCAAACAAGTATTTTGTTTCAAGTCTTTGAGGGGGAAAGAACTCTAACTAGGGACAACAACTTGTTGGGAAAATTCGAGTTCCCTGGGATTCCTCCGGCTCCAAGGGGTTCCCAGAAATTCAATGTCTGTTTTGATATTGATGCGAATGGTATTTTGAACGTGTCTGCAGAGGAAACAAACACAGGACGTATGAACAAGATCACAATCACGAACGATCAGGGTAGGTTATCGAAGGAGGAGATTGAGAAAATGGTGCAGGATGCTGAGAAGTACAAGTTGGAAGACGAGGAGCACAAGAAGAATGTGAAGGCGAAGAATGCATTGGAGAATTACGCTTACGACATGAGAAACACTATTAGTGATGAGAAGAATAGCGCAAAAATTCGTCCAGCTGACAAGAAGAAGATTGAAGCTGCGTTTGAGGAGGTGATTCAGTGGTTGGATGGGAACCAGCTTGCAGAGGCAGACGAATTCAAGTATAAGATGAAGGGATTGGAGGGAATTTGCAACCCTATAATTGCGAAACTGTATTAGGGTGCTGCTGAGAAGTGCTGGACCAAAGATTGAGGAGATTGATTAAAATATGCTCTGCAAACTATATACATTAGTACCGTATGGATATATCCTTTCTGTATTTGTTTGATTTGTGTCTTTACCACGTCATTGCCTGCAACTAGATGGTGAAAGTATTCAGTGAAAGTGTTATCTTCATCTATTATTGTGAAATTTTAATTTGAACAATTTGATTTATGCTTTGTTTTGCTACTTTATTGTTCTTGTCCAATGGAAAGCAGTGTTATTCAGTTGCTGCGACCATGCAAAACCAATATGAAGAAGAGTAGTGCTGCTTGAACAGTAGGAGCAAGGCCAACATTTAAACTCTTACATATGTGGCATGTTGGCAATCTTGAAACAAATGGAGGATCAAAAAAAGATACTCCCTCCGTCCCTTTTCAAGTGTGTTACCTCGTAATTCCAATTTATTTTTTCACATCAACTTTTACAAATTTTACATCTACTTTCCACTACTTACCCTTATCAATATAATAATATCCATTAATTTTTCAAAAAGGAATCTACTTTTAAAGGCAAAATAGGAAATGTACCTACTAACTTTTCAAAACACACACTTATTAAGGGACATCCCAAAATGGAAATGTTTACACTATAAAAGGGACGGAGGGAGTATATCTAGAAATAGATGGTCTCTCCTCTCTCTCTCTCTGCACAAGTGGTCATATGAAATCGGTTGATGCTCTCCCTCATGAAAGCAGAAGAAATCGTAGAAGGTGTGGGAGTACTTGTTTGGATTCTTCAATGTCAAGAACCAGCGCCACTCTTAAATTGATTTCTGGAATCGAGATCTTTATAGAGGCTCTGTTTACAATTCTTCTTCTGAGAATTTATTTAATCACTAATCAAAGTCGTAAAAGCAAAGGGAAAGGGAGGGATTGTTTGACCTACAGGATGATGAAGGGAATATGAAGGCTACTTCCTTTTCTTTTCTTTTGTTGGTTGTGAAAGGGGCAAATGGAGTAATATGGGTCACCTGCTTCACGTTTCGAGCATTTCTCACTATAGAGGTATCTTGGATTACTTTGCTAGGTAAACTTGTGTTTGAAAATTACTTTCGAGTTTAGACTACACAACAGAAGCTGTTTTTCTTTTCTGCTATTTGAAAAAAACTGCAGAAACTGTTTTGAAAGCCCATAAACACTCAGATCAACTATATTCATGGGAACTGCTTCATTGATCGAAAATAATCCAACCACATTGATTTCATTATGGTTGTGAAACTGCCACTTCCCCTAACCAAAACCACCTGTACACTATATTCATGGGAACTGCTTCATTGATCGAAATTAATCCAACAACATTGATTTCATTATGGTTGTGAAACTGCCACTTCCCCTAACCAAAACCACCTGTACATTGCCACAAAGCCATTTAGAAAGCTCAAGAAATTATACAGTTCCAAGAGTCCCCGTTTGGTTCGGGGTCTTGGACTGATTTTTTTTTAGCAAACTCTGACTCCGCTCTGAGAGGAAGACAAACTCTGATGGTCAAAAACATGTGATGGGTCTGAAAAGTAGAGAGAGGGGGATAGAATATAGAGAGCTGAAAACTAAAATGTGCATAGAAACTTTTTGGGATCCACTTAAGGGTTTCATACAAATAATCCAAGCAGTTTATTAATTGTAAGTGAAACACATACACACACAAAAAAACAGCTCAATTGGACAAGGGGAAGTGTTTATTCTAATCTTCGATTTTTTCATTCAAAATTCAATATCTTTTATTTTGAAGGAAAAGTTAGATATTTAGATCAAACATTTACACTTATCTGATTTAGCTAATTTTTTCAAAGGCCTTTCGAAAAAATATTTTAAAGTTGTTGAACAGTTTTAATTATTTGTGTTAGACCCAAAGTGGGTCCCACAAATCCTTATGTGCAAAATCTAGTTTTCAGCTCTCTTTTTTCAATGTATGTAGGAGCATTTGTGAAGTACAAAAGCCAAGTAACGATGAAGGGGAGGGGAAGAAGATTGTACAGTCTAAAAGTACATGGGAAGTTATGACTACGCATATTGATCTCTAGTCAACTGTGGTATGGTTTGTGAAATTTGTTGGGAATATTTATCAAAACTTCGTATGATCCGCAAACTTTTATTTTCTTAGCAATGGAGCGTAATGTTTACCTCCTTATCCCAAAGTCCCATTTGCACTAAGTTCTGCAGTCGCAAGAATTCTGCGCGCCTGGCTTTTGAGATTATTGAACCAACAACAGTTACAAGGGCCTTGTCATATTTGTTTTGTTATAATATGATCTCAACCAAATGGGAAACAAGCAAAAGCTCTAAAGTGGTTTCATGGTTTGGGTCATTCATAAAGGTGTTCAGATTAGATAGTGACATTTTCCATGTTTAAAAGACAAATCTGTATATTTGTTTGCGCGCTTGAAGAAATGAGATCAGAGCCATGGAGCCGTTGATAGTTCTTGAGCAGCCTTTGAATAGAATTGTTCAATTTTTAGTGATGTTGTCCAAAGATCTGCTATATTCTCTTTAGCAAGCGAGAAAGCTCATTCTTTGGTCAATAAACTTCCAGGTACACAAAGCATCCTAATTTAGCAGGTGAATTTCCCTACCCTACATTTCATAAAAGAGAAAAATGATGCTAGATTTTAGCAATTGGTCGATATCTTGTAGCTGCATGTCAAAGTTCTTTGTGACCAGATTGTATTCTTCTTAGAAATTACTCCCTTAGTACATTTTTAAGTGATACCTTTGGAAAACGTGTATTTTTATGGACGTTAGAAAATGTACTTCGGTTAAAAAATGTACTTCCCTAAAAAATAATGTTTTAGGGATTTGACATTGCACATATTTCGATAGGGATCACTTAAAAAAGGATGGAGGGAGTATGTTTTATTCGCTTGCTCAAATTATGTTTTAGAAATCATCTTTATTTCAGCCGATTGTAAGAACCTAATTCAACATTTTTTTTCCCAAGAAACTTGATGCAACATAGCACTACATTTATGGTGTCACTGAACGCATCCTTATCTTTTTGTGCATTATAAATATGGGCAAGAACCCCCAACACTACCAATTGTAGTAAGAGTCGACCCGGAGGTGAAGTGGGAGGTGCGGCGGCTTTAGGTCTGTAATTTAGAATGGGAACCTAATTTTAGTAGAAGTTGTACTTCTAATATATATAAATTAATACTTGTGAAATGCAAACATAGCTTGTCCGCAATGGATATGCATGTGAAACGAGCGTTTTGAAGCCAAATGCAAACAAAAAAAAAAAAACTCAAAACAATCTGTCTTCTCTCTCAGACACAAACCTCCTAACTCCGATTAGAGCTCCTCCTCCATCGAGCGGCCATGCCTGCTTCAGACGAGCCCCTATTCTTTCCCAACCCCCGCCGTCGTCGTATACTATCCGAAACAGAAAAAAAAAAAACGCCCCAATTCGACGGGTCTGAGACTATGCCCCAGCCGATATAGCAAATCCCTCTGGCGGTTTCTCAGCCCAATCTCAGGAAGGATTTCGGGTAGAAGACGACTAGTTTCTCATGCTCGCCAGCGACATCTGAAGCCAACTCGTCGTTGAAAGGGGAAACGGAAGCTGCGGCTGAGAGAGAGAGAGTTACGGCTGAAAAGCTGCAGAGAGAGTTGCGGTTGAAAAGCTGCAGCTGAAGTCGGTGTGGCCGGTCATGGAGGATGAGCTCTGTTAGGATTTGTGACTGGGAGAAGACGAAACTTTTTTTTTTGCAATTGGCTTCAAAACGCCGTCGTTTTCACATGCACAGCAGCTGCAGTATCCCCGTGTCCTGTCGCAATGGCTTGTTGTCTTCTTTTTTTTTTGAACAGCAGACAATTATGGCTTGTTGTCTTCTAGGGCTGTCAATAAAAACCCGTAAATCGTGAATCCGATCCGAACCGAACCGAACCGTTGGTTTTGGATTAGGTCCGTGGATTAATGGTCCGGACATGGATTGAAAAATTAGAAAATCGTGCTTCGCGGTTCGGTTCATGAATTTTCATAAAAGAACCGTGGATAAACCGAACCGGACCGTGAGAATTTAATAAAAAAATAAAAAAATATATATATATGTAATATTAGAATAAAAATTATAACTAAACATATTATTATGAATTTTTTACCCTAAAGGGGTAAATGTAGGAGTGAATATTCCCCTACAAGATTTGTTTTCTTGTTGTCTCTTTTGCTACTCTCTTAAATGTGAATCTCTTTGAATCATTTTGAATTACTGCTCCGGGTGTTATTTGAAATTACATTGTGAATGAAGAAGGTTATTAAAACTTAAAAGTTGCTGATGAATGGCTTCAAAAAGTTACATTATGAATGTGGAAACAGTAAAATGTGGAATTTATTTATTTTATTTAGTAGAATATAATAATCCCTGGATAAACCGTAAACTGAACCGTGATTTTTTGATTGCTTCGGAACCGGACCATAGACTTTTGGTTTGGACACAGATTGCATTACATCAGACCGTAGACTTTTGGTTCGGTCCTCGGATTTATACCAATCCGGACCAAACCGGACCGTTGACACCCCTACACTGTATCTATGGTGTCATGGGTTCAATACTTGGCAGGGTCCTTTTCTGTTAGGTAATTTTTTTCTTAGTTTTCTACCTCATATAACTCTTGCACCACTTACATCACTATATTAGTACTCCCTCAGTCCTTTTTATAGTGTTTAACTTTCCATTTTGGGTTGTCCCTTAATAAGTGTGTTTTTTGAAAAGTTAGTGGGTACATTTTCTATTTTGCCCTTAAAAGTAGATTCCTTTTTGAAAAGTTAGTGGGTATTATTATATTGATAAGGGTAAGTAGTGGAGTAAATGTAAAAGTTGTTAAAGTTGATGTGAGAGAAAATAAATTGGAATTATGAGGTAACACACTTAAAAAGGGACGGAGGGAGTATAAATTAATAAAGTTTTTATAGTGGTAGATGTTATTCAAGTACAATGTTCAAATATTTTGTATACCATATTTGATAAGTTTCTTTTTAATATTTTTTTAATTTTATGTTTAACTTTTACTAGCAAATTCACAAATAAATCACTTTTGACAATGACAAATAAACTGAAATAATTTTTTTTTAAATCAACAAAACTTCAATAGAAAATACTTAAACCTAATAATTTTCTATTGTTAAAAATAGTATTTTTACAATTATAGATAATAACATTAGAAAAATGCATTCGATGAGCGGTACTTCGAAAAAAAATTCTCTGATGGTATAAAAAAATTAAAAGTTTATATTCGTTAAATTACCAAGTTAAAATACCATGTTTAATCTTTATACCTTTTATTAGCCTCTTATATTGAATTCTTCTTAATAAAAAAAAAACCAAGGGCACTATCTTTTAAATCGCTTTAAGCCACCAAAATGTCAGGGCCGACTGTGATTGTAGCAATGCTTTGTCTGCCCCAATTAATTTCCTATTAATGGTGAGATTGATCTCTCAACATTAATCGATGTGCACGTAAGCTTTTGATTTGCCTTACAAGGCCAATGCAAATCACATTTGGAATTTGTCTCGTCTTTCCTCTATCTAGTTGTTTGCTTGTGTACATGCAAAGGAGTGAGATCCAGCGAGATAAGACTAAACTCCAAATCCTGTTAAAGCGGAATGTACCTCTCCATTTTCTTCATTTAATGGAGAGGATTCAATTCGATTAGGCGGGATCCGGTAAGTTTAAATATCAAAGATTGGTTAATTATTTGTTGAAATTATTAACATAAAATATCACTTTTGTGGATTGCCTCACTTTTGTATGTTTTGGTATTTTTTTTCAGGCTTGCTCCACAATTGTCACTCCTTGTTTGCGTTTCAGTTGAGAAATTTGTCTATGAGTTTTTTGGGGTCTTATTTTAGTTTCCTAGTTGTGTTGTGATTTAGAAACTTGAGATTATGGTTATTCATCTGTAAGAATGTAAGAGTTGTCTGGAGTACTATTATTTTGGAGTAGGCTTAAATTTGATAATGGTTGAACTTGTTACTCCCTCCGTAAGGTACTTTGAACTTTGAAGTAAGCAAGTGTTTTGAATCAGAGTAGCAGGTCCTTCGAGGCTTCCATGTGAGAGAAGTGGAAAAAAAAAAAAAGGACGAGACAGGGCGGATATACCCGTTACCTGATAGGGGTGGGAATGAAGGAGATTTTCATTACCTGATCGGGTTTCGGGGCGGGGCCAAGGATGTTTGGGAAATTTAGGGTCGGAATTGGGGTACATCAAAACCCGCCCCAACCCACCTCGTTGCCATCCCTAGTGTAAAGGCACTCAATGTTTTTTTGAGAAATGCACATCGATATTGGGGGGAGCCAAATTTAATTGGGCTGCCAATTGATTGGCCCGGTAGAACTAAGAGATTAAGACTAAGGCCGAGTTTTGCATTTTTAGCACCCAATTGCTAAAAATTAATTTTTCATAAAAGTACTAAAAATTAAGTTGCTAAAAACCAATTTATTTCTCATTATTTAAAAGCTAAGTTGCTAAAAGTTAATTTTCTCTCAAAGTAAGTTGCTAAAATCACCTTGGCGCTTTTAGCAAATTGGAGTTGGGGGTGCTAAAAACTCTTTGCAAATAGGAAACTCACCGTAAGAACTTGATCTGATAAGTAAACATATTTATGGGGAAATTTTCACTTTAGAAAGAGAGATTCGGCAACACATATACGTGGAAGATTAATCATGAGGTGGCTGATTTAACCTTCTTCCAGAGGATGAAGCTATCTTAAAGGAATTGATCGTGGCTGATTTCAATAGTTCCTTGCCTTAAAGCTATTTTGCTTGTTTCCCTGCTGTTTATAGCTTTGCGTGGCTGGGCCGTTGTTGTAGCTTTGGGCGCTGTTTTGCCGTTTGGCTTTGGCGTGCATATGGTTTCTTGCAGGTTTTTAGGTCTTCTCTCCGTGTGGCTTTTGTGGTGATTTTTTTGGTTTTGGATGCTTTGGTTGTTTTCGCTTTTGGCTGTTTTTTTTCCTATCTTTAGTTTTTCGTTGTATCCTTCATTCAACCTCGGTTGAATGCCCTCTCCCCCCTCTCTCTCCTTCTTGATGTACCCTTATCAAGTTTTCATTTATATATCTTCTTTTTGCAAGCAAAAAAAAAAAAAACACATATAAGTGGAAGAGTGAGGGTTCCATTGGGGCACAACCAGTGGAACTACGGCTGTCAGCGGCGAAAACGCTCATTGATATCTGTAAGCCATGTACTTTGTTTACTTTTATGAAAGATTAATATCTTTAATTATGATTGAGGAACCTATAAATGTCATTGATTAAGGTTACGCGTGTGATTTTGCAACGCAAGTTCCTTGTTTATTGTTCTTGGCTCATTAATTAATACAGACGAACACTGATTCATTAGTGTTATGCGTATGATTTCCCAATTCACGTTCCTTGTTTATTGTTCTTGGCTCATTAATTAATACACATGAAACTCTGGTTCCTTTTTAGAATGTTTTTCTTTCATGATTTAATATCATTCTATTAAACGAATTACTTCGCTTATTACATTTACTTTAACTACTCAGTAATGGATACACAGTTAATGATTTAGTCTTAAACTTAATAGTCTAGGAAAGGCATATACATTCGCCATAATAAAAACAGCGAAGTCCATCCGGGTAATCTCTTCCTACCTTCAGTCATACCTTCACTATGATTTGATCTTGGGAGCATAGTTATTTTTTTCAACCCGTAATCTCTACCTACTTTTTCGTGAATAATTTGATTCTTAGTTATTTATTTTTATATTGCTTGATTGATTTTTTTAACTAAAAAAAAAAAAATCATCCTCCGTGTTTTTATTAAAAAAAGTCCATGGCGGTTTGGCACAACCTTTCAATCCACACATCGGTGGGCAACTCAAATGGTAGTTCAAGCTATGAAGGATACGCTTTGAGCTTTTGTTTAAGATTTTCAAGGAAATAGGAAATTAAAACCTATTTACCTTCGTACCGAGTTTCCATATTATTGGAGTTTCTAAGCTAGTATTAGAATTGGAAGCGGGAAGCTGGGTAGTGTCTAAAATCTCGCCTATGTAGAGTATGATTCGTTTTGGAGGAAGAAAGGAAAATTAAGGATAAAGTTGGAAAGGTTAGCAATCGGTTAGCTTTGCCACCAGAGTGGTCTTATGTGCATAGTGTTTTCCACGTATAACGCTAACTCCAACATCCCCTGCACGACCATTTTAAGAGTCCTCCCATTAGACTTCAAGGAGGCATCAGTTATGAGAGGTCAGTTGAAATCGTTGGCTAGAAGGTTCTTAAAATTCCTGCTAGTAAAGGTGTGAGAGATCATTGAGGAGATGAAAACTAGGAGAAAGAGAAGGACATATGGAAAAAGTATCTTAGACACTTTACAAATCTAAGTTGAGTTAAGTTTGGAGGACCAAACTTTTAAAGGTGGGGAGGATGTAACACCCCGACTTTAATAGACAATAAAACGATAAAAATAATTATAAAATAGAGTCTAGAGTCAACTTTTGGTGACCCGCTGACTGTCAGGATTATAAAATAATTTTTTTTGTGAAGTAATAAAGCCTATGAAAAAAAATAATGTATTTTTTTGGGTATGTGTCAATATTTTCGGAACATTTTAAGATGTTATTTCAAGCCTGCCAACAATACCGAGACACAAAAATGCGGCATGAGTCGCCGCGAGGCGACTAGCCTTGGGGCCAAGTAAAAGGGTTATCCGGAATAGGCGAGGTGGCATCTTTATATTGGGTGCTTGGAGCCCAAGTAAGGACTTCCGGAAGATAGGAGAGGTGGCACTTAACTAATGGATAACATTGATTAAGATGAGATATTTTTGGATATGCTTAGATTATGTCTAATTAATAGTTAGATTTAGTTGGATTTTAAAAAGATAATTCTGGATATTGTGGGATATTGTTAGATCTTAAAAGATCATTCTAGACCTTAAACTATCCAAAAATGATACATACACACCCCCACGTACACACTCAGCCATACCCTCTCTCACATGGGGTGTGATCCCCACATGTGGGCCCCGTGTGGGGACCACACCTCATGTGAAAGAGGGTGTGACTGAGTGTGTACGTGAGGGTGTGTATGTATCACTACGCTAAACTACCAGTATAAATAGATACACTCCCACACACCATACCACATCACACACACCCGGAAATAGAGGGAATGAAAGAAAACAAGGGGAAAAATGAGAGAAAAGAGATGAGGGAGGGAGAAGAAAAGTGAGAGAGGGAGGTGAGTGCCTTTTCCTCAATCCCACTGCCAAAAACACACATGCGCTTACACCTTTGATCCACACGTGGACTTTCACCATGTCTTGCATAGGTAAGTTCAACTTGTAGCTTCTCAATGCAAGAAATTATACTCATGTATAACAAGTTCTGATTCTCCACCAAATGTATGAGTTAAGAAGAATAAAAGATACCAACCAGTTACTTTTCAAAAGCTGTGATTCGATTAAACAATCGGTAAGTAAGCCAATCAAAAAGGAATTCTAAATTAGAAGTCCCAGTCCAACTTAGGATCAATTCGGTTCGCAAAATTTATCAAAAATAATTTATCCCTTAAAGATGTTGGGTTTAATTTAGGTATGAAAATGAACCGAGCTACTCATGCAGCTTGTGACTTGGTTCGACTCACTTTGTAGCCGGACCAAACTCGGGCTCAACTTTAGCTCATTTTGTGACACCCCGTTCAAGTATTTTAGCGATTTGGACACTTAAAGTATTAGTTTGAGGAAAGAAATAGAATCGTCGTCGTAAAAATTCAAGATTTGGATTATTCTCGGACCTCGATCAAACTTGTTAAAAATTAAATTAGTCGGGACTATCAAATAGAATAGAATGATTAAATTATGATTATTTATGAAATTCTTTTGAAGCAAATATACCATGGAATTCTAATGTTTTGCACAGTCTTTTGAAAAAGAGTTCTATCGATACATCCTGACAATGTTCTTGAAACTGGGGGACGTTAAAGATACCAGTGGGAACGGTGTTATAAGGGCGGAATGGAAAGGGGCACAGCCAGGTGTCCGACTGAATTAATCAATTCACTTAATGCGCATTGGGGGTCGCTCCCTCATAGCTGACACAGTAATAGTCGGATGGTATATCGTATAAGTTTATGGCATTTTATGTTTACATACAAGCTTGTTTACGAATTTTGGTTACAATTGAAGCCATGAAAAATTGATCATGCCATGATTTTGGTTACAGCTGAAGCCATGAAAAGCTTATTTCATGACTTATGCTTTATTGACGAAAAGATTTTCTAAAAATTCCATGTTAGATCATGTAACTCTGATAATTCATAATCTCACACAAGCAGTGACTTACGTTGTTGTAATTTTTCCCTTTTCAGGTAATCAGGGGTAGAAGGACGAGTCAATTTACCAGTACTTAGCTTATGTTACGCTTGCAATATAAATAAAGAAAAAAAAAGATGTGTAACCTATTTAAGGGATAAGGAACTCTAGCTGTTGTGTTTGTAAAATTTGGGCTAGAGTTGTAAATGTAAGATATGGCTTCCGCGATGTTAAGTTGGTTATTTTAATATATAAAATTTAAAGGAAATACCGATAGAGGCCTTTGGTGAGACGAGCTCACTGGCTGGTCGCAATATCCAAATCCGTTGAATTTGGGTCGTGACATAAATGGCTTGAGTTATACTCCCTCCGTCCCAAATTGATAGTCCACTACGAAACTACGTGCAATTTTTAAACTAAAAAATAATGTGTTTATCGAAATAATTTTTGAATTTTTTTTGCACCGTATAAAAGTTCTCAATGAGATATATCAAACAAGATTCACAATGCATATTTTTTGAGATTCACATTAAAAGATATAAGCCATTGAAAATGACAAGCAATCCCAAAATGGACTATCATTTTGGGACGGAGGGAGTAGCATGTTGATGGAAGCCGTGAGTAATGGGAAAAGTCTCGGAGGCAAGATGGGAGTGAGGATGCCAAGTTCAAAATGCAATCTGTCCTGATAAAGCAGTCCATGCGTCCAACCAAGCCTCCAATGTGTCTAGACACACCAAATGTTGGCTCACAGATTATTTCCTCAAGTCATCCGTCTAGCCCATGTGTCCAGACGGAATTCACACTTTTCAGGGGACGGATTTAGCCGACTTCAGCAGATTTCTTTGACTCTTTAAATTCTGAAGAGCTAACTCCAGCCTTGAGCATATAAAAAGCTTTTGGGGGTCATTTTTGGCCAGACAACTTGGCCTTAGAGCTGCTTAGGAATACTTCAAGGCCTCAAAAGGAAAAAGAAAGAGGAAGAAGGAGATTCAAGAAAGCATGAAGTCTGATCAAAAGAACTTCACATCTTCTCCTCCCATGGCCGGCTAAGCTCCTGGTCTAGGGTTAGATGAAGGTTTATTTCCAAGTAGTATGAATTTTATTTGTGTTCAAAGACTTATACTTGAATCTTGGGATTGTATGCTTAAGGATACTTTCAATTTCATTGCATGGCTTTAATATTTTCTACCAGTCTTCTGTGTTTGCATTCTAGATCTCAAGCACTGACATACATGCTCTGTTGTTGATTCACAAAGTTGGTTGAGATAGATTATGCTTAACCAGATAGGGCGTGCTATCAGACGGACTGTACATTCAGTCCGTGCTAGTAAGACGACTTATACTTGACAAAGATAGTCCATGCCAATCGATTATTCGTGAAATTCTTATATTGCTTCGAATGAATAGCCTTTGACCAAATGAAATTAAGTTACAGGGGAGAAACCAGATTCGAATCCCTAGACCGTTTTTCCAATTGTTTTACAAAAATCAGATTTCCTTTCCGTTTTCTTGTTTTAAATTCAAAATCAAACTTGGAACTCGTTCTCGACTTGAAATAGAAATTGGTTGGAACCGATAAGACGTGCTCTTGTCCATGTGGAACGATACTAGGACTTTGCCACTCTTCTACGGAGTAGTTGTAATTGTCTTGTTTTAATTAATAATTTTGGCACGGTAACGACACGGTTAGCTTTTCAGAGAAGCATATATGATTTTGATTTGGATTTCCATCTAATGAAGGAATTTTTTTTGCTAAATTGATGAGTTTTGTCTGAAATAGTGTTTGCTATTTTTTGAAAAACTAATATGGCCGTTTTAATATTCAAATGAATTTTTTGACAATGCTCAAATTGAAATTACATGATGAAAGAGTTTTTGGGAGGGAAATGGGTAACTTTTTTATTCCTGGAGTTTTTGGTGGAAGGTTAAAAGCATGTGGGATTCTTCAAGACAAAACACTTAATGGTGGGGTAATTTGGTCTATAACACAAAAAATTAATCCTTTCGAAAATAAAAATTAAAGGAATTAGCGACCGTGATTTCAAACATAGATTTCCCATACAAATACAATGAAAGAGTTAATACATTTTTTTATCATATGCTCCAAAGACACATATTAACAAGACTCTTTTCATTTTATCCATCGTGGTTAGCATTTTCCTTAAAATAGGGAGAGTTCCGTGTGAAGTGACAAAAAGAGTTTCCTTGGGAAAGGAAAAAAATCGAGATAAATGATGTGCTTTATTCTCCAAAGGTCATTAATTTTCACTCTTTTTTCTATGAATACACTTTTTTTTTTGTTTGATTGCAACTTGAGCTTATAATATTGTTTTTCAAGGTGGGAGCCTAGTTGGCCAAAGTGAATAGGATAAGATTCTCCTCCCTCCTCGTGCATGGACCTCCTAGGTTCGAATCTCTCTCATTCCATTGATGGGACTTTGTGTGGATTTGCGTGGAGGGCCTTTGGTCAACTAATCGCCTAGGGGTGTTGTGGTGACGGTCTGTCCTATTTGGACAATAGCTATGGCTCAACCGGACATTCCACGGTGGGTCGGGAACCCCAGTTGTCACGCCTATGGGGTGTTGCAACGCTGGTCACCCATTCCCATCCTTTTGGCATTCAAAAAAATATATAAAATTACTTTACAAGCCACCACATCCGCCTACATGACACTGCATGATAGGTGATGACAAATACTTGGAAATCATTTTACATCCACTAATCATACAGTGTCACGATGAGATGTCATTGGGGGTGTGGTGGAGAGGTGGATTATTGTTATCTTAAAGGAGTAATCAACGTGTACAAGGACACAAAAAAGAAGGGTGGTTAATTATAATCTAGTAAATTCACATGAACAAAAATAAAAAAGAAGCTTGTGGATGGTAAAAAATAGTGAAAAATCAATTCCCTTTTCGAATTATCAAAACACAAATTAACTTTTGTGGCTTTTAAGGGTTGGGATTGAATCTGAATTTTGATCCAAGGATTCAAATTCTATCCACCGAAAAGTTAAATGTCAAAAGAGAATTCGGAGACTCTGCCATCTTAATTTGAGGGATTTCAGGTTATCCAACTTTCAATTCGAGTCGTGTATCTCTGCAGTCAATGGTTTAGTTTGGAAAAAAAACTTTTACAAGTAAATTTTATGATCAAATTTTGATGGTCTGAATCCCCAGCCCCCCAAGTCAAGAAGCGTCCAAAGAGCCATCAGCTGGAGTCCAGCTACGTAAAAGGTCCTATACTGGTGTTAATGTATTCCAAAATCTCAGTTCAAAAAAAAAAAAAGTATTCCAAAATCATCTCCAACCATAGGATGAGAAGGTGTTAAAGTATTCGAAAATCATCTCCAACAATAAGATGAGAATCTAAACGCTAGCTCGGAAAAGAAAGAAAAAGAAAAGGAAGAAAAAAAGAAAGAAAGCATGATGAAAGTTAAGAGAATTTTTTTTAATTAAAACAATTTAATTAAGCTACTTTTCTTCTCTTTTTCCTCTCAAACCATCTCTTTTTCCTCTCAAACCAATATCAAAGGTAAAAGAAATTTTTTTCTTTTCCTTTCCAAGGTGCCGATCAGAGCCTAAATTAACCGTTGATCATGGGAAAAAGGTAAAGGTTGATCATGGGAAAAAGGTGTGGGAAAAAGGTGAAGGTAGATGCTGTGACTGCTACTACCGGTTCCTTACCCAGTAAGGAAGCACGTTCCATTAACCACGAACGCACGACCCCCCCCCCCCCCCCCCTCCTCTCTCTCTCTCTCTCATCTCCTTTGCTCGGCGCACCGCTCATCGTCGGAATAACTCCAGCGGTTTGCTCTCTGTCTCTCTCTGGCGTTTTTGTTAATAAAAGTAGGGTTTTAACATTTGGGGTTTGTGGGTTCATGACCAGAGTTATGGGGTTTGTTAGGATCAACTCACATTCCACCC